>JAMBLF010001960.1:0-19564 GCA_030578115.1 Leucoptera coffeella | reverse complement strand
AAGTAAACAATGAGATGATAGTAACGAAGAGATTACAACGGCAATATTTTAAAATAAACAATGAAATCGGTTTTGTTTTTTGTTGAAAACATAATTAGTTTTCCTTATTCAAAGTCTAAACAGCACGAAAAGTATCGTAGTGAAACCGAATTTTAACAACTTCAAATTGTTTAGCAATGTTGGCTGTTAGTGACTAGATGATAAAGATATAAGGACTCGTTCATTTCACGACAATTAACCTTTGCGGGGTAGTCAGAGGTTTAGACGTCCATCTTCGCAATAGTAAATGCTGTAAGGACACATACCTAAATATAGGCAAGGGTCCATAAAACCAATGAATTTATTTATCCCTAGATCCTCAATCGCTTCTTATTTCATTTCAAGGCAGCTATTTAGCTACACTTTCCACCTGGCACGGGTATATGTAATATATATTTATATATATAGTATAATATATATTCTTGGTATACTTTAGATAAAAACATTGGTCTAAGTTAGTGAATAAAAATAACCGTAATGAATATTTCTGATAGGTTTTTAATGCGATACCTTATTTTATCTCCTAAACACCTAGTCATTAAAATATGATTATTAAACTATGACAACTGAGTTACATTTCTAAGAAACTAAACGCATGCTTTAATAGCCTTTCCGACCATTGATCATTTTAGAATAGACAGAACCTTTAGTGATCATCGTTTTATTCGTAATTCGGGATCTAAGTACTACGTACTTAAAGCCCACATTTCTCCAGATAAACAACATTTCTAACATACATATGTTCACGCCTCGACGTCTCTAACGGGATATACAGAGACCATCGAACGCCTCCTGGAACGATCCTGGCAAATATCTCTTGCTTCATTCAATTCCATTAACCTTCTCATACATGGTCTTCTGTTCTTTACACTACGTACACTCGCCCTACTGGAATATGAACTGGATTGTAAAAAGCAGATCTATGCCTTATTCAAAGTATTGGTTTGTTTAATACACACATTCAAATCACGTCTATGTCTACAGATCTCTGCCTACCCTTCTTTATATGGTTTCTTCAAGATATAACACGCATGATAACCAGGAACCTTACTCCACTAATTAACTTTGACAGCCACACAACTGCGTCGATATTGCGTTACTTCTGCGTCTCGGCTGTAAAAGTGGCACTCTGCTAATATTTTAATGTGCCTCAATAGCGAGTCAGTGGCGCTTCAGTGGTGCTTCAGTGGCAACTTCAGTATAGAAATGTCAATAGTGGAGTATCAAATATAAGGCTATTGAACTGACATTGATGGACGTTTAATTAGTGGAGTATTTTTTTTGTACTTCAGACGCAGAAGTACTTCAGATGTAGTTCGATAGCGCTTTACTTAGTAGCCAAAATTTGTTAGTGGAGAGCCAAAAGTGTCAAATTACGGCCACTGAAGTATTACAGTATCGATACTGAAGTAATATTGTGGCTAAATGAATTAGAGGAGTAAGGACCCAGACATGAAAATGAAAGTTAACTATATGCCTTTTCGCTCGCTGTCTCGTAAAAGGTGACTATAGAATATAAAAACTTGCTAAAACAAACAATACTTATCTAAATAAACTGTATACAATGATGCGAGCATTATACCTAAAGGAAAATATTCTACAATCTCATTTAGTAAACAGCCTTAAAATACATATTTTGATACGTCGCTGCTCTAAGGATGTGTTTACATGGCATTTGGCTCATCTTTTATAATTGGTTACGTTTTTAAGTCACGTTTATATTTATTCCGACATAAATTCAAATTCAAAATTCAAATTCTCTTTATTATAGGTATCTGTATACAATTACTGATTTGTTGAGTCCTTCCTTTTAAGTTAAATAAATAGCTATTACCTACCTCTCAGTTAAATACAACTACAACTAAGTAGAGATCCCGCCACATAAGGTGGCAGTTGGAGGCGTCGCCACAGTCGCGTAATTCAGTGTTACCAGTAAACACGCCAAAACTAGCACTCACTGTGCCATACGGCTCGATACATTATAGGTTTCATTTGTAACGGTCTTTGGTTGCAGAGCTATAAACTCAAATAAAACAAATTAATATATCAAAGTCAAAATATGTTTATTAAACTATTTCAAACATGATTAATAATTAACGGGACTTATCATTCTTATTATATATTACATATATTATGTGTTCCTTCACTCTGTCCGCAATAGACCGTTTAGTGTGTTCGACGTAGGATTTCCCACAGCTGCAATCAATCTTATACACACCCTTATATCTTATATCATGAGTATAAATCGCGAATCTCTTAAAACTATTATTTCAAACATGGCACTGAGCATTGTCTTTACATATTTTTTACCGAGGTTAGATCAGCGGAGACCCTAGCTTGGAGAAGAACTAACAAGAAACTCCGGAAATCAATTTATTATAATCACCCTTAACAAACATAAAAATTACAAAGAGTGGGCAAAAAACACAACGCTGGTAATACTAAATTTACCTTTCATACAAAATAACACGCAATGGCGGTAACGTCAAATTTAGTTCCAAGTTTGGCTACTGCCACCTTATGTGGCGGGATCTCTAATATTCAACATTAGAGATCCCGCCACATAAGGTGGCAGTTGGAGGCGTCGCCACAGTCGCGTAATTCAGTGTTACCAGTAAACACGCCAAAACTAGCACTCACTGTGCCATACGGCTCGATACATTATAGGTTTCATTTGTAACGGTCTTTGGTTGCAGAGCTATAAACTCAAATAAAACAAATTAATATATCAAAGTCAAAATATGTTTATTAAACTATTTCAAACATGATTAATAATTAACGGGACTTATCCTTCTTATTATATATTACATATATTATGTGTTCCTTCACTCTGTCCGCAATAGACCGTTTAGTGTGTTCGACGTAGGATTTCCCACAGCTGCAATCAATCTTATACACACCCTTATATCTTATATCATGAGTATAAATCGCGAATCTCTTAAAACTATTATTTCAAACATGGCACTGAGCATTGTCTTTACATATTTTTTACCGAGGTTAGATCAGCGGAGACCCTAGCTTGGAGAAGAACTAACAAGAAACTCCGGAAATCAATTTATTATAATCACCCTTAACAAACATAAAAATTACAAAGAGTGGGCAAAAAACACAACGCTGGTAATACTAAATTTACCTTTCATACAAAATAACACGCAATGGCGGAAACGTCAAATTTAGTTCCAAGTTTGGCTACTGCCACCTTATGTGGTGGGATCTCTAATAGCAATTGTGCAAGTTTATCTCGTATTAAGTGTCATTTAGACGCTAATTACAATTTAAATAGATATATTTCTGATGCAGTTTTTATATTTTTTTTATTAGGGATTAAGAACATAAGTATTTAAGGACGATAGATATACAATATATTATTATTTTTATCAGTATATTGAGGGTCAGCAGTCACAACCCCAAAATTTATGCTACAAGAGATATAGGAGATATTATCGCTCTGAATTTTTAACCATCCTTAAAGGTATTCAAGGAAATTATGGGATAATGTCACGACCCAAATATAAAGAGGACCCGGCGTAAGGAGCGGTTCCCGTTATGCGGTGCGGAGTCCAAATTGCGTGTTTTAATTGGTGCGGAGTCTAAAAATGTGTAGTAGAAAGAAGATACCTGATTTGATTGGCCGATGCCGATACCGATGCCGTGTTTTAATTGGTTTTAACAGCTCCCCTCCATCTCGCGTACCTCGTTTCACCCCGCGAAATGCCACGCTAGTTTCCATACAAATATTGCGTAAGGCCCACTCCTCTTATTAATTACTCCATGGATAATGTATTATATAGACAAGTATGGTCACACCTTAAGTCTGAGACAATAAAGAAGTAAATAATGAGACAAACAATGACATATGATAATAGTTAGACGAAGTTTGGTGACACCGCAGAGGTGACTGAACTAGTCAAATTAGACCACTACAGGTCGATCTAAACTAGGTGTCTTTCTGCACCATGCACGCGGTTAAAGAGCGCGGGACAGTCAGTAGCTGATTAAATTTGTTAACTTCTGTTTATCCCGAATAAACGACAGAATAAAAAGAGACTTAATAATGGATAATCATCATATATAACCGACCGGAGGCCTCAGTGTTCTAATGCTTTTTGCAAAATAACAGTTCAATATTAGAACAGTAAGTGTGAAGTTGGTAGTGGATTAGCAAAAGAGACTAATTTCGCCATTTTTTAAGCTAAATTTGACACTTGCCGATTTTAATGGTGAAATTTGACACTAAGTCATACACTGTCAACTTCACACTATTACTTATCTCATATTGAACTGCGTTTTTGCTAAAACGCATTAGTAGACTTGGGCCCCTGATAATAAATTGAGGTTTACAAACAAAGATTTCATAGCTCAATAAAATCCATCTATCCATATGACATGCCAGGAAGAAACATAAAAGTTAGCATAACATACGCTTCACGACTTGTATATGATACACTCCTTTTTATTGTTGCGGTGTAGTCAGAGGCTTGAGAGCCAGTCTCTGAAATTTCGAAGCAATGTTAGCTGGAAGCTCGCGTTTCTCTAGATAGACAGCACATAAAGTGATAGTTAGGGAACCGTATCGCCGTATCCCGAGAAGAAAGCAGGTTTCCTCGCGATATTTTCCCTCGCCGTTAGTAACTGTTAATTACGTACGTAAATAAAAAACACATAGTTAATTTTCATTCATTGGTACATGCCAGAGCCGTGATTCGAACCTAGAACTTTTTTCAATCGAAGTCAGGTCTTACTCTTTGAGCTACAGCTGCTTCAGACACTAATCTAATAAAGGCAGTAAAAAGTTACTAATCTAATAACCTCCTTACAAACATGGGAAAAAGAAAATAAAACAAAAGTATTGTAAAAATATCTCATTTAATTATATCAAGCCAAATGGCACCGTGTGAAAGGCACATAGTAATCCGTTATCTTACAACTAGAATAAAGTAACAACTTGACTAACAAGGACGGCTACAAATTATACATCTTTCGTCCTTTTCCATTATAACACATACTGTTTGTCAATTCGTAAAATGTTCAATCGAATATAGTCCTTAATAATTGTTATTTAAGGTATGGATTTGTTTACACGAAGGTATACAAAATTGACTTTTTATATTTGTTTGTATTGTATAGTTATATAATAAACAATAATATATACTCAAAGGTTGTATACATAACCAACCATTACAAAGTTATTATATAAAAATTAATGCTTATTATATTGACATATCTGAACTTTTAAAATTCATATAGCTTTAACTTACTATTTTCAGGACAAATTTTATATTAATCAAGAACATACAGTTCAATGCATACTACTTTTAAATTCAATTTATAAAAGTATTTAATTATTATTATTATTGGACAAATCATATTCCTCAATGACAAAATAAAACAAATTCGTATTTATTCTTGTTATAAACATTGTAAAATAACACTGCAAAAGTAATTAATTATACGGAGTAACTATCTTAAAAATCCTTAAAAGTACGTTTTAATAAGCATGTAAAATAAATATTAAAGTATCCTTAATATATTTTACCACATTCTTATTTTGTACTGGTACATTATAAAACTATTAATTATATTTTGTACGGTGTAATGTGCGAGTTGATTATAAAAGAAGTTTGACATTTAACAAACGAAATCAAAAAGAATGTAACGTAAAATGGAATATGTCAATTTATAAAAAAAAGAAATTGTTTTGTAATAACTAAAATCCATTAAATAAAATATATTGTTCATAATATGCTGCTATCTGAAATAGTTCTTTAGAACTCGCATATTAAAAAAAATGCTAGGCATAAAAAAACCTTTTTTTATCGTAAAAAATATCTTGAAACAATTGTTTTAAATGCTTTAAGCTTCAAACCTTAACGTTACGTAATACGTATGTGAATCACAGAAAAAAAAACATTTTTGTCATAAATATAAATAACAGGTACGCTTTAAGTACAAAATTAAGCTGTTCTTATACTAAACTAGCCTAAATAATAATTGTTTCTTCAAAACAATTTATCCATATACAAATGTCATTTTGTAAACTGTCATTACATAGAATTATGGCGGCACAAACTACGTAGTTATATGAACTACTGTCTTTCGTAAGTATTCTGTTAGTTTAATTCCATTGAATTATGTTTAATAATAATTGAACAATTGGGCAAACAAATCGATGTATTAAATTAAATTCATTTTTACCAAGAGGACCTACGATCGTTTAATGAAAGTAGAAAAATATATTGGCTTTTTTTATAGTTTTTTTAATTTATTTAACGTATATTATAGTTTTTTTTATTTATAAGTTTATTTAACGGCTTTATGGTAACAAAGACCTTCTAGCCTGTCTTAGTATTTTGTTTCTTCAATAAGCCATTCACCACTAAGGTTATGTCGGCTCAAGTACAATCTTTTTTTATAGTACATTTTTTCGCAAATGGTTAACCTCAATAATTTTGAAACGATGTCAAAAAGTATTATTAATATCCTTATGGAAATGCAAATTCAAGTAAAAAACTTTTTTATATGCAATCAATTAATTAATAAGTTTAAATAAAATAACAAAAATGTCCAAATTAATAAAAATAAAACATAAGGACCTATCAAAACTATATAAATAAATAATGTAAATGTTCCGAAACAACACTTAAAAGTGTTTTATATTTTAACACTGCAAAACACTGGAAACGAATAAGAGCCGAAACGAGATGTCGCTAGTAAGAAATTTCAGCGTATATATATTTATATTAATTGAATACCCTTTACATATTGAATTAGAATTTGTCAATAAACTACGTTTGTTAAGGTCCATAAATGCCGTACGTAGGTATAAAATTAATTTGAACTCCATACAAAGTACATTGTTATAAAAACGTAGTCTTACATATATCACTATCGCTTCGTTGTTGTTTTGAATCTGTAAGAAAATATAAACATAAATTAATAATTATACAATAGTATTATGGTGAGGGAAAACGTCGTGAGGAAACCTACCCGTCCCACGAAAAGGTAAATCGTCAGTGCTTGTAAATGGCGACATGGCTTACCACCTGTCAATAACCTTAAGGGTATTGTTCGCGGAAATGAGCGAAACGAGTGTTTTCATTTTTCAGTTTAAACCTATTTAGAACTTACTGACACCTATCATACTTTCAAGGTAGCATAATGAAAGACTGAAATTGATGACTGAAGTAGTTTCAAGAGTTAAATATCAATAATTACGTAAATATAAACGCATAAAGTTGATAAAAAATCAGAAAAATGGCGCAAACAGGGTTTTGTATTTTTTGTTTATTTCGTCACGGAGTTAGATCTGAAATCAAAATATACAATAATGGGTTCTCTAAACACTAAATAATTTGACTAAAAACATATTAGGTCCTGTTTTATTCATAATACTGCAGTTTTCGTAAATATAAAACGCCCAATTTTGGGCCGCCATCTGTTTCATACATTTTTATATGGACAGCTTACGCGTCCGCCGCGAGTCGCTAGTTTCAATAGATCGCGTTCAGAATTTGGCGAATGCCAGCGTGGGGAGCACGTCCATTTTGTTGGCGATCACAGCTAAACCGCTAGATAATCACACGAGATCAGTTATTTCTTAGTTCAATAAGTGAAATTTGGAAAACAAAGTGTAATCACTTTGGTGTTTGAGGTTATTGCTTATTATATTACAAGCGATTTTTTTCTTTCGAAGTGAACTGCTAAAGTTGATTTTTTCTACATGTATATTTTAAGAAGTATTTTACTTGATGCGACGCCATATTTGATATAAATTTATTCTTGCGTCATTTATGCCTATGACAGGTACATATCAGACATGATATGAAAAAATCATGGTAATGAATGTAAATAATTTTGATTTACCGCTTGATGTTTCGGATATTATGACAAGAAGTTGAGAATACATACATGATACATTCTGACATCACTTCGGCTTTCTTCACAGTAGGTAGGCAGCAATTAGTGAACCCCAGGATAGGTTATTTTTAGAGACAAATTGCTATAGAAATCCGAATTCGGTCACTAGGCTCTCATAACGGAGTTGGAGGTCACACCAATAAAAATGTATAATTATTATACATATCCTGCTGCTCAAAATTTTGCTCAGTAGTCTGTAGGTATTGTTTGCCTCGGCAAACTTTACGCATAAATAATCGAAGAATTTATATATTTGAAGTTCTTTTTCAGCTCAAAACCATACGAAAATACAAGCGCATTACTAGGGTCACAGACTCCTATAGGAGGTCGGGTTAGGGTACTCACTCAAGTACGTTCTAATACACTATTTCTTATTGTTTCTATAAAATTACAATTATTTACCACAAGTGATTTATTATTTAAATATTGATTACTTTTATATATTTATGACTACAATGTTTTTAATATATATTAATAAATAATAAGTTGTTGAATAATCTGATTATAATTTATTAGTGTTTGTTACGTTTACAACTCAATTGAGACACGGAACGTGCATCCGCCATGACAATAAAGTTTGTTATGATTTTGTTATATCAAGTTTGATGTGATTTATTTCAGTGTTTTTGAAACTATCGTAGTGTGGAACCTGTTTATATCGCAAACATAAATAACATTACATAAAATATCCCCTAATATCCCGCCGCACTCGCAAGAACTCGGACTTCGTATGAGAAAGGTCCTAGGTTCGAATCCCGACTCTAGCATGTACCAATGAATGAAATTTAAATATTTGTTTTTAATTTACGTATATAATTTACAGTCGCTAACGGTCAGGAAAAACATCGTGAGGAAACCTGCCTATCCCTCAGGATAGGTAATACTCAATGCCTATATACGGCGATACGGTTCACTACCTATCACGTTGGGTGTTGTCTATCTAGTGAGACGCGTGCTTCGAATGACCCATACCTAACATGCCTTCGAAATTTCGGAGATGTGCATTCAAGCCTCAGACTACCCCGCCATAATAAAAAAAGGAGTGTGTATACACAAATCGTGAAGCGTATGTATGTATATAATACGCATACATAAAATTAATACACTATAATTCATAATCATACTTCGGGCAACATAAACAAGAACATATATATATATATATATATTATAGACATGTAGATAGATATAGGCACACACATACACAGTCATACATATTATATATACATTATAAACAGTAGTAACATCGTATAAACATACATTAATATATTTCATACACATACACATACACATTTATTCAAACTCATATATAGAAAGAAAAATATATAACTATGGTATTTGCACTGACAAGGTGAGACATTGATAGGAGTTAGGGTAAGGATTTTTGTTGTTCGAGAAGACAAGCCTTATACCTAAGGTAGAAAGCTCCCCTAGAAGCAACGTCGCGAATAGGTGGAGGTATTTCATTCCAGCATTTGGACGCAGAGGTACTTACATCTGGTGCTAGTTTCTATACCAAAGAGCAATTACAAAGGTTCGTGGTCTAAACCATATTTAACGTAAAAGAATAGCTGACAGTTACAGATTCCGAGAGCTAATAATCATCTTACTACTTTCATTTTAAATACGCCAGACTGTTACTATATCAAATTAACAAATAATAAAATAGGTAGGTACGCTTTGTGAGGTCAGGTGTATGTGTTTTGAGTATGCCGAGAAGACACATCATCGTGACAAAACAACAAGCAACAAGACAATTTCAATGCATATAATTAAATCGTAGTTACTAAAGTATCTGAAAACTATCTACGAGTGCGCAGTGTTTATAGTTTTATAATCCTGAATAGGTACAAAATACTGTGCTCACATTACGTCGCTGCCGCCGACCCCGATTGATATGGCTACGTCACATCCCACATCCCTTTCGGGGTAGTCAGATGTTGAGTGGCAATAAGTTTTTTTGCAATCTTTTGTCAATCGAAACCCAATCGTTACCTGATTATCAATAGCCAATGTAATAGGTGATTAACTAAGTCCTTACATAACCAAACCAGGTTCTCTCACTAAAACAACAGCACGTGAACAATTTAAATTGTCACCCATCCAATTACTTCCCACGCCTGCGTAGCTTAACTTCGGTGATACAACGAGAACCGGTGTATAAATCACAACCGTAAAATCCTATTATTTACGATCACAACTACGCGGTAACGCGATTCAAACATCTACCCAATATTTCAGCAAAAACATTATTGACATTACATAACACATAAGCTAATTGACTGTATAATAGTAGTTTATCAGGATGAAAAGAAATCTGTATGAGACATTTACATTTTTCGTACGACTGCCCGCCTATAAAAGTCTGTGATCCTGGTACATATTCCGTTTGTTAATTTAGTCGCGAAATCAAGCAGGCAAAATAAAATTAGGTTTTATGCATTGTAACGAGTTTACACTTAAATTCATGAGCTCAATTTTATTTCAATATGTGTAGTGTGGGTAAATGTAACTAATAAATTGTATGACTACTATATCTACAATATGGTAAAAAGTATTGTAGAATAGGTACTTATATAATTTTACCGTGAATGAACTGAATTAACCTAGGTAATCATAATACTTACGCATATGAAAAATGACTACAGCCGATCTTTCGTTGAAGAACATATTTCATTTCAAAAGCATTATAATCTAAAAACATAGTTTTACAAACTCGTTAACCTTTCGGAGTCAGTAAATGAGTGGTTAGGTAGTTGCATACCTACATACATACATAATGTAATCTGTACTAGCATCATTACAAACACTGGAAAACTTGAATTTATTTCGTGTTGGTTTGATTACCATCTGGATTTGGGTGAGAATATCAGTTTATACGTTGCATCATATGGAAACGATACGTATTTATTGATATAACTATCTGCAATTTACACGCCGCGGCGGCGCGTCGTCATGATCAAAACTATCTGTCACGTTCGACAGAGAATATCTGCTAAGAAGTCGGTCTGGATTGTCGAAAAATCATCACAATGTTTATTTTATGTTAGATAGATAGATAATGTACGTTTTATTTAGCAATTAAAAAATTGTCTTGCAATCGGCACACTATTGAGTTTAAAAATCAATTATATTATTAATATAAAACTCCCATAAACGTTTCGCGATGTTTTGAAATTCGCGCCTTTTTATATTTTATATTCTGTCCAACCGCTAAAAACAGCACTAACGCGCAATGTACTCAGCGCTGCTGCGCTAGAAATGTCCGATTTTTGACAGTTCGTGAATTTATTTTTGGAATACAATACCCTTAATGGTGAATGGCGTAATAAAGATTACCACCTGTCACATTGAGAACTGACTATTTGGTCAACACGTGTTCACGACCTATAAAGACAAAGGCTTTCGACCTATAAAGACTTTCGGGGTAATCAGAGGTTTGGGTGTCTCTGCCATTGAAAAGTTAGTAATTCTATGGCCACCCCGAACGAATGAATGTCAGGTGGTAAACCGAGATGTAATTCATTTTAAATATCATCTGTCTGAAGGGTACAGGTTCAAATCCCACTATCTACATTTCTATGTACATTTTCGTAATAAAAATACATTTACGAAATGCGTCGAATACTACGGTGAGGGAAAAACATCGTGAGGAAACCTACCTGTTCCCAGAACAGGTAATAGGCTTGTAAATGGCGACATGGTTGACCACCTGTCACGTTGAGTACTAACTATCTGGTTAACACGTGGGTTCGAGGTGGCCATAGAATGACTCCCTTCGCAATTTCGGAGATGGACACCTGAACCTTTGACTACCCCGTAAGGGTTAATGGTCGTGAACGCGTACGTACGTACTGTCTGAAGCCTTTACTTACCTCTCCCACCTTCACGCAGTAGCAGAAGCCGGGTAGTAGGTGATGACATTGTGCGCATGCGTGAAGGGCGCGGGTCCCGTCTCCGCCTGCGCCGGCAGCTGCAGCGCCCGGCTCTTGCCGCCCAGCGTGCAGCGAGTGGTGACCCCGCTCTCAACCTCCACTGGAAGCTCTACGTTGGTTAACCTGGAATCGGTAGATAAAAATGACAATCAATCAATCAGTCTATGTCAGTCCACTGCTGGACGTAGGCCTCCCCAAGGATACGCCACAAAACACGACCATTAACCCTTGCTGGGTAGTCAGAGGTTCAGGTGTCCATCTCCGCAATTGCGAGGGTAGTAACTCTATGGCTACCTCGAACCCAAGTGTTGACTACAGAGTCAGTACTCAATGTGACAGGTGGTAAGCTATGTCGCCATTTACAAGCACTATTACCTGTTCGGCGAACAGGTAGGTTTCCTCACTATTTATTATGTATTTTTATTACAATAATGTACACAGCAATTCATTACACTTCGTATCCATTGGTACATGCTCATGCCGGATTTAAACCCACCGATACAAAGTCAAGCCCCAAACAACTAACCTACGTAGAATTAATATAGACGAATAAGGCGCTATAGATAGTTTATAATATGAATAGGAATACACTCTTGGAGCTTTTAACTTTCTTTTTCTCTTTTTCTTTTAACTTTTTGGACTCTTTTTGTCTTATCAGTCAGTCAGTCAGTCTTGGAGTGGAGACCTTGGGGGGAAAAATCGAAGTGGATGCACGTGGCCCAGAACCGTGTTAAGTGGCGCAAACTAAAAGAGGCCAAACTGGTCGAGAGTGGCTGAGAAGACACTCACAGCTTATACCGATGCGTGAGGACGGCGACCAACTCCCCGGTGAGGTCTTCGCCGGCGATGAGGCCCATCACGAGGTCGTTCTTCGCGGCCGGGATGCTGATGATCACCAGCTGCACGTCAGTGCTCATTATGCGGATCGAGCCCACCTGGAACGAGAAGTTGGGTAGTTAGTTTTAGTTGTATTAATCTAAGTTGATTTATTTTAAGAATAAGTTTTATGGTAATGACATAGTTTATTATAAAAATGTTTTTTTAGACGTTTAATAAGTGATTTTAATATATCCTTATATGGAAAAAAAAGTTACGTATATATACGGTCAACGCTAAAAGTGCAGTCTCAATTACTTGTTATAAGGTTTTAGTTTATAAGAACAAAAGACGATACATTTTAAAACTGGCGCTACTACGCATTGTCATGGCCACTATACGCTCGCGTGCTTCGAAATGAAAAATATTGTCTTTTGTTCTTATAAATAAAAAGTTACTAGAACTGCACTTTTAGCGTTGACTATACATACATACAAATACAGTCAAGGCGTTCAAAATGGACACAACCTTCGCGACATAATATGTCATAAGTCATCTTTCAGCATAAATATGGGAGCTGCGATGTTATATGGAACATTGGTGAATGGTTGCTATCCTCTATTGATTTCATACTTATTTCTGTACATATATTATCCCGTGCTAACTGGGGTCGTTAAAAGAATGCTAAATAGCTGCCTATCTTTGTAGAGTAAGAAAAAACACTCGTAGAACAATTATATTGTTACGGTTAATGTCCGGTTTGGGGCAACTGGTGACAGATTGCTAACCCATCGTTAAAAATTCCATTAATCACTTCGACCTCTTCTACTCCATGTCGATGAGAAAGACACCTATTAATCATCTTATTTACATGACAGACTAGCACCTAACATATATTTATATGCCATATATTTACAACCACATACCTCAGTGACAGGCGTCGGTTTCTTCAAGGGCTTAAAAGTGGCGGCGTCCAGTTTGAAAAGGCCATTTTCTGTCACCAACAAACATCTTTCTGTTGCCTTATTGTAGCGGTTGAACTTGTGAATGCGGCAGGAGAACAAAGGAGTGCCAATTCTTTGTGTCTTTTGTAACGTGGCTAGGGTTGATCTGTATACGGCTGGTGGATACAAATAAAATATGTATCAATATATTGTTTGGTAGGCAAAATTGAGTGCTCTTTGCTTATAAGCAGTTAGTTGTATACAATAAAAAAATATCTAGTGTCAAGCTTTTTGTCGTTCACGCATATTGACAATGAATCCTGCATACATACATATATATATTCACATCACGACTGATACCCTGTAGAGGGGTAGGCAAAGATCACGGATCCCCACTTATCCCGATCCTGACAGACCACTTTCGCTTCTTCTCATACATACTGGGCGGTTATAGGTACTTCTAACGTCACCTTTTTTTAATATATCGTCTATCTGACTCTCATTTGTCTGACTGTCAATTTACCGTCAAATTTAAAAATCAGGATTTTATTCACCAAGGTCCACTCTTCAGGATACTACTGTACCTTAAAAACACCTATACATTAAGTCTTAGATTACCATAGTAGTCTAATGAACTCACCAGCCCTAGGATTATAGGAGTCTAAGCCGAGGTAGTCCCCTCGCCAGGTGCGGCTGTTGCCCCACGCCTTGCGCCGGCCTCTCAGGGCGCTCGCTGCGCAGATCTTCATCTTCAGCTCGGGCCACTGGAATATATGATTAGATTTATAATTAGTGTGATAAGGGAAGGTTCCGGTTTGATAGAAGATGTAGTGACTAAGATTGAAAATAATAAGACATATAACAGTCAGATAGACGCTATATTGAAAAAAAAGGTGACGAGTACATATAACCGCCGAGAGTGTATGAGAAGATGTATGAGTGTCAATGAAGCAAAAGGGGTCTGTCAGGATCGGGACAAATGGGGATCCGTGATCTCTGCCTACCAGGCGTGGTGTGTATGTATGTATGTAATTCAAATACATACAATACACCATATATGAAATATATACTAAAAAGTTATATCATCGGGTCTTTAAGGTAATGTTCACTCTAAAAGTGATTAAAGGGTGTTATGTATTCGTATTTATGTACAGTCCACGCTAAAAGTGCAGTCCCAGTAACTTATTATAAGGTTTACGTTTATAAGAACAAAAGACAATATTTTTCATTTCGAAGCACGCGAACGTATAGTGGCCATGACAATGCATAGTGGCGCCAGTTTTAAAATGTAAAATAATGTCTTTTCTTTTCTTAAACCGTATAAAAAGTTACTGGGACTGCACTTTTAGCGCTGACTGTACATTCAATATTTGAAGATCACAAACCCTAGCGGTCCAGAGGTTTCTATTCCCTTGGGATTGCCCAGTAAAAGACTTACGGCCACATCGAACCGACTTTAGACCAAGGAACAAAGTCCATTCCATGTTTTATTATTCAGGCAAAGTTTCGATTGAGTCTACCGTAACCCTAACCGGTATTATCTATTCTAATAATCCTGTATAATAATAATAATATTTGGACATTATAACACCAATTGAACTAGCCTCTTGGTAAGTACATTTAAGACTTGTGTTAAGGGTACTAGTCAACGTATATTTAAGGAATATATACTAATTATATTAAGATAAATACATTTATATCACATATAATCAACGACCAGACTGGAAAGCAGTAGAAAAGCGTAGTTCTTAACTCTGCCTCCACCGGGAATCTTTGGGACCTCACGATTAGCATTGAGGTGTCTAACCTATTGTTCTTACCTGTTCCTTAGGGAAAGCCTTAAGCACGAGGTAAGCCCTCCACCTCCTGTAGGCAGCCTGTAAGATGTGCTGAGGGAACTTGCGTGGACTCTGCGGCCATACTTTGATCGCGTTCCTATGCCTGCGCAACTCAGCTTGCAACTCGCGGATGTATTTCAGGCTCTTGTAGCGTCTGGAACGGAATAGAGGAGTTATAGAGGAATGTATTTTGTTGCTTGTAAATGGCGACATGGCTTACCAACTGTCACATTGAGTTCTGACTATCTGGACAACACGTCGGTTCGAGGCGGCCAAAGAATTACTACCTTCGCAATTTCGGAGATAAACACCTGAACATCTGACTACCCCACAAGGGTTAATGGTCGTGAACGCATTTGTGGTTTTTTTATTACTTGGTAAATATAACGATAGTGAGAAAACATGCCTAATTTTCAGTTACATACAATCTATTTTAGAGATGCATTAACTTTATATTTATCTATACAGGGTTACTTCCCGAACCCTTAAGGAAATAAGTTATGATTAAAATGACACATTCCACTGTCTATATGTAAGAAGAGATAAGTATGTTTTCAAATCCGTTGTCCCATCAAAACTAATCGGACCCGGACTCGGATATGTTTTGTGCATCACACGTCTATATAAAGTAAAGTGATTTACAAATCATTATATAACTATAAGCCAATAATAGAGCCATATATTCTATTTGTTCAACCAAAACAAATCCGGGTTCGAATCCCGGTGGGGCAGAGTTAAGAATTATTATTTTCTTCTGCTTAACGGTCAGGTCGTTGATTACTTATGCTATATATGTATTTATTTACAAATAATAAAAATAAATTTCATAAATATACGCTGACCCTTACCACAAGTCTTAAAAGTACTTAGCAAGGCGCTAGCTCAATTGTTGTAATAATGTCAAATATTATTATTATTAAAACAAAATGACCGAAATATACATAGTCATTGTAAGTGCTAAGTGGACTATTAGACTATTTCCAGCTTACTTCCAAAAACAAACGCATTCACGACCATTAACCCTTGCGGGGTAGTCAGAGGTCCAGGTGTCCATCTCCGCAATTGCGAAGGTAGTAATTCTATGGACACCTCGAACCCACGTGTTAACCAGATAGTCAGTACTCAATGTGACAGGTGGTCAGCCATGTCGCCATTTACAAACACTATTATCTGTTCGACGAACAGGTAGGTTTCCTCACGATGTTTTCCCTCACCGTATAGTTCGATGTATTTCGTAAATGTGTTTTTATTACGATAATGTACATAGAAATTCATTAAAATTCATTTCCATTGGTACATGCTCAAGCGTCAAACAACTGAGCTACGTCGAATTACTTACTTCCAAGCGTTCCAGATGACCATAGCAGCTTTCATCTTGCGGTAGCGCGCCCTGGCGATGGCTCCTCGCCACAGCTTCTGCAGCAGCACCACGATCGAGGGGATGAGGGCCGCTCGAGAGGCTTCCAGAGCATGGAGGGTGCGGGCACTCCTGTAGTGAGAAAGGATTTATTTAAAGATGGTATTATGGTTAACAAATATCTTAAACCAAGTTCATTTTTAAAAAGAAGTTCATTCAGTTCATTTTTAAGTAAGAAAGGTTTTATTTAAGGATGGTATCGTTTTCAAATATCTTGAACAAAGTTCATTTTTAGCTATAGCATGGAATATTCATGACAGACAATTGTACCTAGTTCATGTTTATAATTTTTTATATACCCTTAATATATATGGAATTTATAATGACGAATCTCCTTCCCTCGACAAATCATTTATATATTTATTTAGTTAAAAATGGTTTGTTTATCTTTATTTATTTTCTTACGTTGATTGAATCTTGAATCACAAATGATGATATACATAATAACATATTTAGTAACGCATTTATCTACAATATATCTACGACAAACTATTTCCTCCAACATCTCCATATCTAGGAGATATTAACATACATACATACATATCACGCCTGATTCCCTGCAGAGGGGTAGGCAGAGATAACGGATCCCCATTTGTCCCGATCCTGACAGACCACTTTCGCTTCATTGACATTCACACATCTTCTCATACACTCTCGGCGGATATAGGTACTCCTAACGTCACCTTTTTTCAATATAGCGTCTATCTGACTGTTATATGTCTTATTAGGCCGGCCCCTACGTAACCGCCTTGCCACTTCACTCATATATAATCCTTTTGTCAATCTGCTATCATTCATCCTTACATTTATCGTTCTAATATTCTATCCACCAACCGTATAAACAGCTTCGTGTGTCCAAATTGCACGTCGTCCACGTTGAGGTCACGCAGAAGCACGGCCACGGCGTCGCGGTCACTGTTGCCACGGAAATTGGGCCACGTGTACTGCGATAGCATCTTGTAGCGGCGGAGGAAACGGTCGTACCTCTGTCGGGATGCGAACCCGGCACGCCGGACTCGCACGTTCTCTACCAAGCCTAGATAGGCTACTTGGTGACGTACCTAGAAATCGTATAAAGAATAGATGGTTGAGTGGTTACATAGTGACGAAGTAGTCTTTATATTGTAAATAGAAAGTTTGCAAGTACATACGTTTACAGGATAAAATTTTGTAAAACTTATGTAATACTCAAAGAAAACATTAAGTTGTTGTTTTAGAGAATGAAAACCTCATCTTTGTCTAGTAAATTGAGAAAACGGTTTATGTTAATTATTAAACTTTGTCCCTGTTATGGATTTATCGTTAAAGTTAATAATTCAATTTAAAAAAAAAAATGTAATCATTCGAATTCGGCTAGGAAGTTTTCACCAAAACTCCATATTATGGCCATAACAACTGTATAGCATGTATAGCATTTTAACAGTGACGGCGACATTTAAATATTATTTATTTATTAACAACAATATAACATACTTTACAGGCAAATACCTAATGCGTATACTATAGCATAAACTATTACTTTAAAAAACCTTAAACTATGTAATAACTTAATTACGGCTTTGCCGAACTCATCCAACCCACACAAAAAGATATCGTCGGTAGCCGAGACTGCATTGAGATGTTTCCAAATTTCTAATAATAATAATAATAATATTTGGACATTATTACACAAATTGAACTAGCCCCCTGGTAAGTACATTTAGACTTGTGTTAAGGGTTCTAGTCAACGTATATTTAAGAAATGTATACATACTATATATAGATAAATACATATATAATCAACGACCAGACTGGAAAGCATAAGAAAAGCGTACTTCTTAACTCTGCCTCCACCAGCAATCTAAACCGGGACCTCACGATCAGCGTTCAGGTGTCTAACCGATCACGCCACGGAGGTCGTCAATAATATAACAATAATACAACGTAACTATACAATTATTCTTACCAATTGTTCATCCCATATGTTAGGTACTTGCAAGGGGCTTGGCTTGACACACCGGACGTAGAAAGGTTCCTTACTTTGCAGTCCATGCACTAACTCTGTCAGAGACTTGCAGAACAGCGTCGCGGCGGATGGAGGGCGTTTTGAGGTCTGCAAATATATAAGTACAAATATAGGGTTATAATTTACTATTAATAGATTTATATATAGGTTATGAATGGTAATATATTTTTCTCGAATTGTTTCCGAATAAATACTATTATTATTTGATACTTAATATAACCAAATACGGTACAACTTATTATATAGACATAACGTAACAATATACTCAAAATTAATGTGATGTTGCAGTCCAGTCTAGAATGCTAACTAGCTGCCGTTTTTCCCGGCATGTCCTAGGTTTAATGTTAATGTCACCAATCATCAATTATGACATCACAACCCCAATATTCATGCTAAAAAGTGACCTAGGAGATATTATTTCTCCGAGGTTCTGTCCACATCGAAAGGGGTTAAAGGACATGAATGAATATGTATGTTTGTAGTCAAAAGCAGTATCTAAAAAGGGAGCATGATAAAACATGTCGAAATGGTGAATGGCGAAATATGGTCTAAATGGAAATACTGTTACGTAATTATGACGGCCTTACAAGCAACATACTAAAGAAGACATACGTTCGGCTCAGGCGGAGGATCGACGTCGTGAACTTTCTGATTCA
>JAMBLF010001959.1:0-23891 GCA_030578115.1 Leucoptera coffeella | reverse complement strand
AACAAAGTCGCTTTCTCTGTCCCTATGTCCCTTTGTATGCTTAAATCTTTGAAACTACGCAACAGATTTTGATGCGGTTTTTATAATAGATAGAGTGATTCAAGAGGAAGGTTTATATGTATAATAACATCCATTAAATAGCCAGAAGTGCGAAGCCAGAGCGCGTCGCTAGTATCTAATGAATAGGAAATTTACTAACGAAGAAAAACAGTAATTTGAAAAATGTATATATTTTGTGTATCTACTGTATTGCTTAGCATATTGTAAGGACACAATATTTGATAAATATAATATCATGACTTCCGCGTTAATAATGATATTATGAAGATTTTTTTTAATAATTACAGTACTTTTTTACACCAATTGAACCAGCCCCTTGGTAAGTAAATTTAAACTTGTGTTAAGGGTACTTAGTTAACGTATATTTAAGAAATATATTATTATACATAGATCAACACATATAAAGCATATATAATCAACGACCAGACTGGAAAGCAGAAGAAAACCGTTGTTCTTAACTCTGCCTCCACTAGGAATCAAACCCTGGGCCTCATGATTAGCGTTCAGGTGGCTAACCGATCGCGCCACGGAGGTTGTCATTTTTAACCGTCTTTATGATTTTATGACTTTGATGTTCTATCTTCTCTTCTATAGAGATGATGAGAGCATATTATATATATATAAATATATATATATATATATATATAATATGGATGTATGTATGTATATATCCATATATCAATCAATGGTTAGCACACAACGAGACACTTTATATACATATATTGAATAAAAACGAAAACTTTTGATCAATATTCCTAAACTTCCTACATCTGTGAGTCTAAATATAACAAAAACTTTTTGGGAACCTTTTCTGTTTCGTCTATCCCTTTGGGGATTAAGAACCTAAGTAAATATGCTTCACGACTGTTAACCTTTTGGGGTGTACAAAGGCTTAAGTGTTGACCATCTTGATACATAGTATAAGTGTCATCATCAGACTATTTATAACTTAACGGATTGGTAAGTTTCAACTAAGTTTCCTTGACATTCATTGTGACTTGAACGATTAAACACCAACACTTTATTATTTATAGTCACAATTTTTTAAGCTCCGACATTTAACAGAAATAGTCCATTCAAACAAACAGCGAAGAATTCTCAATTCTCAAAAGAAATATTCGAAAACCTTCCAAACAGCCTTTGTCACAGACAATCGTCGTTAAAGAAAAAATGTTTTGTCCATATTTGAATGGGAAAGCGGAAATAATTGATTCTTGTTTCTGAAACACAAATTGCGGGAAAATGACGGAATTTTCGAGGAAACATAATACCATTTTTATTCCCTCATTTTATTCGCTGAAAGAAAAACGGTTTGGGCTTGAATGATTTATTTTGTGACAAGCTTTCTTGAAATACAATCAAATATGACTAATTGAGCGTGTGCCTAAAATTTTTCCGGGTTATTAGGATGTTTAGTATATCGTCTATGGTGCGTCAACAAAGTCAGCAGCTCAGTGAAAGTTGAAAATACAAATAATTATTTTCGGCTGAATATTTATTCAATTGTGATGCCAAACTGGCTAAATATGTTCGCTTTGGGATAAGATTTGGATCCTCAACTGGAACGAACCGAAGAACAAGGAAGAGAAGAATTGGAGCTTCGATTTCGTTTTTCTTCGGTTGTAGCGGCTGGCGGCGTTGGTGTAACCATGGCGATGGAATAACAAGAAGTTCAAATGCCGTGGCATCAATGTTTGTACTTCAGCCGACATAACCTTAGTAGTGAATGGCTTAATAAAGAATGAAAAAAAAAAGATGTTTATTAATCACTCTAGACACTATTTATCCATTCAAATACTTAAAGTGACAGGTGATGAATCTATCAACAATTACATACAAGGACGTGATTGTGATTCATTCATTTGGTGCTTTTATTTAATAATAAAATTGTTACCGTATTGGTAGTACCACTTCAATTGACAGTAATTTTACTGCAGGAAACAATTAATGTAATGAACATTGAATAAAACGTATAGATATGCACAAATACACATACATATATTAAGTAATAATTCGATACATTTAACATCACAAACATACGCTTCATGACTTGTATATACACACTGCCTTTTTAATTGTGGCGGGGTAGTCATAGGCAAGGGCCCATCTCTGAAATTTCGAAGGGATGTAAGGTATAAGCCACTCTAAACCCGCGTTTCACTAGATAGACACCCAACACGATAGATAGTGAACCGCATCGCCGTATACAAGCTTTGGCTATTACCCATCTCGAAGAATAGGCAGGTTTCTTTACGTTTTCCTCCACCGTTGGCGACTGTAAATTCTTTACGGAAATGAAAAACACTTTTTTAAATTTCTTTCATTAGTGCATATCTAAACCTGGATTCCAATCTAAGCCCTCAATGAAAAGCCAGGGGTCTTCCTCATAAGCCTAAAGCTGTTACCTATCACCCTTGACTATTATCTATATGAGGGATGATAAGATTCGTCACGATATTTTTCATTACTGATGTGGTGTTTATCTGGATAAGTTCAGATACTGGTTACATTCAAATGTATATTATAAATGTTTTCCTTGATATTTCAGACAGAACGTATGGTACGTAAATCTTCTTTCACATCTCTCAATCCCTTTTAGGGTGAACAGAACCTCGGAGATATTATATCTTCTCGATCACTTTTACCAAATCTGTCAGGATGAATATGGCATTTATAGAGCAATATTGGCAGGTTGCTAGCCTATCGCCCAATAGATTCTATTAACCCCTAGTCCCTTAGTCGCCTCCTACAACATGCCGGGAAAAACGGCAGCTAATTAGTATTCTTTTTACGTCTCAACCTAGCACAGATAATGTAAGAACATTATTATTGTTTTATTCTATAGCTACCTCGAACCCACGTGTTGACAAATGTGACAGGTGTTAAGCCATGGCGCCATTTAAATACAAGCACTAACTATTACCAGTTCGGAGAACAGGTAGGTTTCTTCACGATGGACACCTGAATCTCTGACTACCCCGCAAGGGTTGGTTGTGAACGCGTTTGTCTTTAGTTTGTCTTTTTTACTATTGTTTGTATCTATAAACAAACTGTTCACCTACTCACAATAGCAGTAAGAAAAGCAGCTATGTTATGTATTTCTAGACTAGTTCTCCTATATAACGGTAAGGGAAAACATCGTGAGGAAACCTGCCTATCCCTTAGGATAGGTAATAATAGTCAGTGCTTATATACGGCGATACGGTTCACTACCTATCACGTTGGGTGCTGTCTATCTAGTGATACGCGGGCTTCGAATGACCCATACCTAACATGCCTTCGAAATTTCGGAGATGGGCATTCAAGCCTCTGACTACCCCGCCCTAATAAAAAGGGAGTGTGTATACACAAGTCGTGAAGCGTATGTATGTTCTCCCATATTGCAAGTTCCGAAGACTAACTCCTAAACTTATAGCGTAGGATATTCATAACTCGGGTAGATTGTAACATGAGAACAATTATCCAAGTTGGTTTATGCTACTAGCAACTTTTAGTGTTAGCTTTCAATATTATTTATTTTTATCCTATACAAGATTGAAAATCGATGGTTTGGACATGTTATGCGGATGAATGATAGTAGATTGACAGAAGGAATATATGTAAGTGAAGTGGAAAGGTGGTTACGTAGGGGCCGGCCAAATAAAACATATGACAGTCAGATAGACGCTTTATTAAAAAAGGGTGACGTTAGAAGTACCTATAACCGTTGAAGGTGTGTAAGAAAATACTGAAATAAATGCATCAAGACTACTGGTTTAAAGGATACACTCAGAGGAGAATATACATACACATCACGCCTTTCCCTGTAGAGGGGTAGGTAGAGATCACGGATCCCCATTTGTCCCGATTAGTGTTGTATAAGGCTAAGCCTTAAAGGCTTTTGAGGCTTTAAGGCTTTAGCTTTAAAAGCTTTAAAGCTTTAAGGCTATAGCCATGAAAGCTTCAAAGGCTTTGAGGTTTTAGTTTTAAAGGCTTTGAGGTTTTAGCTTTAAAAGCTTTAAAGCTTCAAGGCTTTAGCCACGAAAACTTTAAAGGCTTTAAGGTTGTAGTTTTGACAGCTTCTAAGATCTTAAAATAAAAGCCAAAGCCTTAACACCCACTAAAAGAAGGAAATAAAACAAAGTTTTAAGGTTTTAAACCTTTGAGGCTTGCAGGTTTAAAGCTTTATAACTTTTAAAGCTTGCAGCTTTAAAGCTTTAAAAACTTTTAAGGCTTGTAGCTTTAAAGGCTCCCAGAGTTTAAAGGTCAAATACAGACCTATTGCTTGAAATATATATATATATATATTTATATATATTTATAAAACTCTGGGAGCCTTTAAAGCTACAAGCCTTAAAGGTGCGAGCCTTAAAAGTTTTTAAAGCTTTAAAGCTGCAAGCTTTAAAAGTTATAAAGCTTTAAACCTGCAAGCCTCAAAGGTTTAAAACCTTTAAGGCTTGAGCCCTTAAAGCTAAAGGTCAAGGCTCAAGGCTCGAGGCTCGAGGCTCAAGGCTTAAAATATTCAACACTAGTCCCGATCCTGACAGACCAATTTCGCTTCATTGACGTATATAATGGAACAATACACTATTAAAGATACACACAAACCTCTGCTTACCCCGCAAGTGATGGTCGTGATGACTATAGTATGTATTAACTAATATCCTAAATGATTTAAGATTAAGAAGTTAATTAGAGCATAATAATTAATTATGGAAATTAGATTTGATCTTTTAATACACTATATCTTGTTAAAATAAGCATTTATTATACTCCTGAGCTTGTCTGGGCCATAAAAAGAATGTTAACGAGCTGCCGTTCTTTACGAAAATTGTAGGAGTCGACTAAAATAAAATGGAAAAGGGGAATGTTTTGGGGGATGGGCTAGAAACCTGACACCAGAGTTTCTTATGACATTGCAACCACAATATTGCTACATGCTACAAAGTTACCTAGGAGTTGCTTAAATGTTTCCAAGGTTTTGTCTACCCTGAAATTGATTAAAGAGCGTGAATATATGAATATATGTAACTTTAGTAACCGCCTCTTTAGAGACTATTATTAATTTCGGTAATGCAAAAAAGCTCCTGACAAATCCTGCTTATTTCTGGAAGGATAATAAGAAGTGTCAGTATATGGCGGCATGGTTTACCATCTGTCACGTTGAACATTGAATCTCAAGTAAACAGTGGGTGTCAAGTTATCTAAGAGCTTCAAAATGCTCATTTGATAATGGACACTCAACCTTTGACTACCCTGACAAAGTTTTACAGATGTGAATGCCTATGAGATTTGTCAGAATGGTTCCAGGTGGCGATCGATAGTCACTGCCATAGAGTAATTAATAAGAGGAGCGGGCCTTACGCAATATTTGTATGGAAACTAGCGTGGCATTACGCGGGGTGAAACGAGGTACGCGGGATGGAGGGGGGAAATTACAACCAATCAAAACACGGCATTGGCCAACCAAATAAGGTATCTTCTTTTTTTTTACTCCTTACTAAGCCATTCACCACTAAGGTTATGTCGGCTGTAGTACAAACACTAATGCCACGGCGTTTGAACTTCTTGTTATTCCATAGCCATGGTTACACCAACGCCACCAGCCGCTACAACCGAAGAAAAACGAAATTGATGCTCCAATTCCTTGCTCTCTTCCTGGTTCTTCGATTCGTTCCAGTCGAGGATCCAAATGTTATCCCAAAGCGAACATATTTAACCAGTTTGGCATCACAATTGACTAGATATTCAGCCGAAAATAATTATTTGTATTTTGAACTTTCACTGAGCTGCTGACTTTGTTGACGCACCATAGACGACTGTAGGTATCTTCTTTCTACTACACATTTTTAGACTCCGCACCAATTAAAACACGCCATTTGGCCTCCGCACCACGTAACGGGAACCGCTTCTTACGCCGGGTCCTCTTTATATTTGGTTCGTGGACTCTGCCTATCCCATTGAAGACGTAGAGGCATGAACATATGTATGTGTGTATATAAGTAAATACAGTACAGTAAGCCCGCATATTCACGCCATCTGTCGACCTAATTCGGAGTTACAGGCGTGAATGAGCATTGTCATAAGTTGCTTATGAGATTGCGGTGGAGGAATAAATCTAGCTTCTTGTTTGGTCATGCGAGACGACTGAGATATTGTCTGGAAATCTAGATTCTAGACTTGATGCGTGAGGGATTTTAATAAGAAGTGTGCAGGAGTAAGTATACATATATATAATAGTTTTAAGAGATTCGCGATTTATACTCATGATTAATAACTAACGGGACTTATCGCGTAAGTTTTTATATAATCTATATAGCTAACGGTGAACGAAAACATCGTGAGAAAACCTGCCTATCCCTGGGGATAGGCAATAGCCAGTTCCTTATACACGGGGATGCGATTCACTACCTATCACATTGGGTGCTGTCTGTCTAGCGAAACGCGAGCTTTGAGCGGCTTATACCTAACATGCCTTTGAAATTTCGGAGATGGGCATTCAAGCTTCTGACCGCCACAATAAAAAAGGCAGTGTGTGTATATACTTATGGCATATACATTCACATCCCTTGATCCCTTTTGGGCTTGATAGAACCGTGGACATAGAACATCTCGTTGGTCACTTATTAGCATGAACATTGGGGTTGGTGTCAGGCTGCTTCACCGTCACCCAATATGTTTCATTGACCCCTAGTCCCTTAGTCACCTTCTACGACATGCCGGGAAGAACGGCAACTATTTAGCTTTCTTTTCACGTCCCAAGCTAGCACGGGACGTGACTATAAAGTCAATAACCGTTGCAAATCGACGGCACAACGTTGAGCAACGTTGTTCATTGTAGTTGTATAAAACCAGTTTCTTAAGCAACGTTGTGAATAGTGTTAGTTGCAGTCATGGTCCTACCCTACCTTTGTGTGCTTGTGGGTGTGAGTGTGTATGTGCAGGCGTTTGAAGACTATGCTGGGAAGCAGCTGGAAAGTTTCAAGTTGAGGAAAGAGGTAACTATGGGGCTTAGGTTCAATATACTTAAGTATTATAAACTTAACTAGTGACCCGCTCCGGCTTCGCACGGGAATAAAATATATAGCCTACTCCACTATTTAATAGATGTTATTATACGTATAAACCTTCCTCTTGAATCACTCTATCTATTAAAAAAACCGCATCAAAATCCGTTGTGTAGTTTTAAAGATTTAAGCATACAAAGGGACATAGGGACAGAGAAAGCGACTTTGTTTTATACTATGTAGTGATAGACTTTCTTGTGATGTAAAGGATGAAGGATCGTAGACAAGTAGACACGTACCCTAGAGATGGTCCAATAAGCTAGCTATTTGTACGAACTAATCGTATGAATGATCTGTCTGTATTTGTCACCACTATTCCATATTACGTCTATTACTAACCCAGTAGGTAAATGTTGTTGCCGGCTTGTTTATCATAAAGTTTAATTTGTATTAACTATGGAAGTCACGTCAACCTTTATCTATCTATTAAAAGTTAACCAACGATATACATACTCGATATCGTTATACACAGGCATTCACAACCATTAATCCGTACAGGGTAGTCAGAGGTTATATAGTCACGTGTCACCATTTACATCACGATTACCTGTTCGGGAAACAGGTAGGTTTCCTCACGATAATTTCCCTCACCGTAGTATTCGACGCATTTCGTAAATGTATTTTTATTACAAAATGTACATAGAAATTCATTAAACTTCATTTCCATTGGTACATGCTCAAGTGGGATTTAAACCCTGTACCCACTGATACAGAGTCAAGCCCCAAACAACTGAGCTACGTCGAATTATTTATTTTATTTAATGTAATTCCTTATACCTAAACTATAGTAGTAATACATCGTAAACCCACCGAATCGTGACGAGTCCATTAACCTTACAGCAATTAAGATCGCATGTACGTTATTGACTATCAATATGTAAATCAGACAGGACATTGCAATATTGTGCACTGGAGTAATGTTATCTGTATTACGAAAGGGTTTTTAGTTTCCTGTTGTGGAAAATTTTGGATATAAAGGGGCATGGAGCTAATAAGGATTGTAATTAGATGCATTTTGTGCTGTATGTCGTAATTATGAAAAAAAGGGACAATAGTTTAATGTTTGCAACGATAGATTAGCCGGTATTACTTGTACAATATTGATATTCTATGCAATATTATATTATTTTTGGATTCCATGTCACAAAACATTTGATTTTTTTCACTCATCAAATATTGTAATTAATATATTATATTAATATATTATTTTACATTTCTTTCAAGAAGAATACGCGTGATATAGAGGAGTATGTATGAGATGGTCAATGAGTTTAAGTGAAGTAAGGGAGAGTCATGATCGTTCCAGGGGGCAATCTATAGTCTCTACCTATCCCTTTGGGGACATAGAGACATGCATATATTTATGTATGTAAAGTGATATATCTTCAATATTGGAGATTAATACACAAATCTCTGATGACACTTTAGAATACCCGTGACACTTATTTATATCTGTGCTTAAGATCCTATAGCTTCATCCTTTATTCCAGACTCCAGACGTTTTAACAACAAGTTTCGGCGCCCCCGTAGAGTTCAAAGATGGCATGACAACCCTCAACAGAAACCTTCTCCGGAACCAGTTTTTCCTTGACAGCATGATTCATTTGTCCAGGGAACGGATCCCTGAACGTGTAGTACATGCTAAGGGCCCTGGTGCCTTTGGTTACTTCGAACTTACCCATGATATCAGCCATATTTGCAAGGCTAAGATGTTCAAAGGAAAAGGAAAGAAAACCCCAGTTCTGGTCAGGTTTTCTGGAGTAGGCACCGATAGAGGTGGTGCTGACACCAGAAGGGATACGAGAGGATTTGCCATCAAATTCTACACGGAAGAAGGGAATTTTGACCTTGTAGGACTAAACACTCCAGTCTTCCCTATAAAAGACCCGATATTCTTCACTTCATTCGCGAGGGTTCAAAAAAGAAACCCGGCCACTTATCTCAATGATGTAAATATGCTGTGGGATTTCCTGACGCAAAGACCAGAGACGTTATTCCAGTTTCTGTTCTATTTCTCTGATAGAGGAACCCCAGATGGATATAGACGGATGCCTGGCTTTGGGATCCATACCTTCCAGGTTGTGAATGAAGCTGGGGACCCATATTTTGTCAGGTTTAGACTAGATCCTGATCTAGGCATAAGGAATTTGAAAGCTAAAGAGGCAACGAGACTAGCTGGCACTGACCCAGATTATGCGTTTACGGATTTATATAATTCGATTGCTCAGGGTAAGTTCCCTTCCTGGGTAGTAAGCATACAAGTCCTGAATTTGGAAGAGGTCAAAAAGTCAGATTTTGATCCGTTTGATGTTACCAAGATGTTGTCTCAAGAATTGTACCCTTTGCAACCGATAGGCCGTCTAGTTCTGGACAGGAATCCTGTAAATTACTTCGCGGAAATAGAACAAGCCGCTTTTGACCCTGGGAACCTCATTCCTGGCATCCTAGGAGCTCCTGACAAGTTATTTGAGGCCCGCATTTTCTCCTATCGCGATTCCCAGAACTATCGATTGGGCGTGAACTTCAACAAGATTTTAGTCAACAATCCTCTTAGTGCTCAAAGTACTTATAACAGGGACGGTCGAGCGCCTGTTCTGGATAATGAAATGGACTGTCCCAATTATTTCCCTAACACCTTCAATGGACCCTTCCCTTATCTTGATGAGAAGAAAGTGACATTGATTGAAATCGTGCAGGACCAGTCTTTGAATTTCGAGCAGGCGAGAGAGTTTTACGAGAAGGAACTTAGCAAGGATGAGAGGCTCCGTTTAATCGAAAACATAGTACAAAGCTTAAGCGGCGCAGCTGCGGAGGTTCGGGAGAAAGCCATCAAACAGTTCACGCTAATCCAACCGGAGTTAGGGGGGAAAATTGCATATGGCTTGAGGAAAAATTCAACCATAATATAAGGCGTGGTTGGCCAACTGAATTTGTTAAAGTGTATTTATTTAAACATTTTATAAGTATACAATGTCGTTATCTGCGACGTAAGCGGAATGGTAACTAGTTGCCGTTCTTACCGGCCTATCGTTGGCGATACCTACAAAACTAAACGTTTGATGAGATTTACTTGGCAATCTATTACGCACATATATCATATACATATTATGCAACCCCGAAGAAGCTAAAAATGTTATGAAATAAGTCTATAAGGTTTTGTTTACTCTGAAAATGATTGTATAACGTAAGTGCATGTTTATTATGTGTATATGAATATTGTGTGTGTTTTATCACGACTGAATGATAGAATCTTTTTTTATATAGTTTAAGTTCCAATGTACGTAAGTACATTCATATATATTCACGTACTTTTATCACATTCCGGATGGACAAAACCTTGAAGATATAATATCTCCTAGGTCACTTTTCAACCTTGGAAATATAATTTCTCCTAAATCACTTTTTAGCATCAATATTGGGGTTGTAATGTTATATGGGAACATTGGTGACAGGTTGCTGGTCCATTGACCAATAGATTCCATTTACCCCTAGTACCTTAATCATTTCCTAAGACCGGGGAAAAAAGAGAATTAAATAGAATTCTATTTACATTCCAAGTCAAATAGAATACATATAAATTCTAGATATACTCGTAATAAACCATAACACACCGTAAGATATATGTACATACAATAACACACAACACACAAAAACACAGAAAGATGCCAGTACCTTGCACAGACAAATGCAATTGTCACATAAATTCCAGGTGTAATCGCATTGCAAGACGGATGCTTACTCTCATTTCCAGCTCAACTGCAGCAGAATGGCATATAGTTTGTTACCCGTGCCACTCTATTTGTCGTCTGCACGGGAATTATCTTTGAAACGAGTTACTGGATTTATTCGTGCGGAGGTAAATTATATTGTGCTGTAAATAAAATCTCGTGGTGAAATGTGAATTGAATTGAATGTATGTAGGTTTTTCTTTTCGATATTAAAGAATATAGATGTAAGTTTTAGAAGCTACACTACTTGTTTAAATAGTATATTTTACATAAATGTCTGGCTTGGCAGAACCTTGATGTAAATAGCAATAAATACTAGGTATCGAAGCGTAATCACTACATAGTATAAAACAAAGTCGCTTTCTCAGTCCCTATGTCCCTTTGTATGCTTAAATCTTTGTAACTGCACAACGGATTTTGATGCGGTTTTTTTATTAGATAGAGTGATTCAAGAGGAAGGTTTATGTGTATAATAACATGCATTAAATAGTGGAGTAGGCTATATATTTTATACTCGTGCGAAGCCGGAGCGGGTCACTAGTAGCTACTAATATGTTGTTCCTGACAAGTTACTTACCCATTTTCTTATTACCTTTTTACTACTTACTATCGTTTTACTACCAGTCCATATCGTAAGGAATTTAAACACAGATTATATATATATATGTTCACGGCCCTAGTTACTTTCGGGGTGGACAGAACACTGGAGACTTGAAAACATTACCTTGGTCACTTTTAGTCTGAACATTGGTATTGTGATTTCATATGGAACATTGGTAACGGGATGATAGCCCATCGCCCAACAGAATCCATTTACAGCTGAGGTCTTAGTTGCCTTTTACCGACATGCTGGGTAGAACGGCAGCTAGTTAGCATTCTTTTTACGTCCCAGATAGCAAAAACAAGACACATGACACATATACCACACACAAAGTTTATACTATACCTAGTAAAAAGACAAACAAATAAAAGACGAACGCGTTCACGGCCATTAACCCTTGCGGGGTAGTCAGAGGTTCACGTGTCCATCTCCGCAATTGCGAAGGTAATAATTCTATGGGCACGTCCTCGAACCCACCTGTTGACCAAGTCAATACTGAATGTGACAGGTGGTCAGCCATGTCGCCATTTACAAACACTAACTATTACCTGTTCGGGTAACGGAAAGGTTTTCCCTCACCATAGTAGTCGACGCATTTCGTAAATGTATTTATACCTAGTAATCATTTCATATGACCTAAACTATCACAAACTAGACTAAATCCTCTACCCTATACGTATGTCCTAAACATTCTAAGCCCTTTATCTGGTTAGTTCAACTGAGTGATTGATCAACTGATATGGAAAATTACGATCGACCCTAGGTTGGGATAGATCGACTATGTTGGTTAAGTTAATTGTTTTAGCCACTCCGAATAGGTCCTAAGATAATATCGAGGGACGAAAATAGAATACGTTCTTGTACAAGGCGAATAAGGGACCAGGGTTAAAGTAATTTGTTTAAATGTGATACCAATATTCTAGACATATATTAATTCATATTATCATCGAGACTTCACTACTCATACAAAAATGGATTATATACATACACATAACGCCGGTTTCCCTATAGGTGGGTATATTGAAATCATGGATCGCCATCTATTGTGATCCTTACAAAACACTTTTACATCATATACATCCTCAACACACGGCAGTTGTAGGTACTTCTAGTGTCACCCTTTTTCAAAATGCTATCTATTTAACTGTCATATTATGTCTTATTGGGCCTGCCGCTACGTATCCGCCCTTCCACTTCACTCATAAAAATTCTTTTTGTCCATGTACTCTATCATTCATCCGCATAACATATCCAAACCATCGAAGCATGCCCTTTTTAATCTTAGTCACTTTTTATTACCTAATAAATAATAAAAGTTAGTGCTCGTAAATGGCGATATGGTTGACCACCTGTCACATTGAGTACTAACTATATGGTTAACACGTGGGTTCGAGGTGGCCATAGAATAACATCGCACCTTCGGAATTGCGGAGATGGACACCTGAACCTCTGACTACCCCGCAAGGGTTAATGGTCGTGAACGCGTACAATTTAAGTAGGTCTCAAACTTAACGTAATAGTCACTGACTATTAAACATAGGTACATTTCCTCACCATGTTTTTCCTTACATGCAGCGGTAGGTAAGTGGAAATATTAAAAAGTTACATTGCAGAATGTCAAGGGTGAAATTTTTCCTGTGATATGCTTTTGAAGTGAGGTATCTCGTGAATCCTTTTGTCGTAATGTTGCCAGGGTTCACTACGAGACTGCAGTGTTGCCACAAGTATTAAACAATAATTCTTTTTATACAAGTTTTTGGAGTGTTTGAGACTTGGATTTAACATGCTACTTTTTTCTTCGCCATTTACGTATATACAATAAATTTAAGACCTTTGTTCGTAAGGGTAGTCAAAGGTTCGTGTCCATCACTGCTATTGCGAAGGTTAACCCTTGCGGGGTAATCAGAGGTTCAGGTTCCCATCTCCGCAATTGCGAAAGTCGTAATTCTATGACCATATCGAACCCATGTGTTAACCAGATAATCAGTACTCATTATAGCTTTATACTTTATATCTATATAAGTATGTAGTAATAAAAATACAGTTACTAAATGCATCGAATATTACGGTTAGGTGAGCAAACCTACCTGTTCCCAGAACAGGTAATAGTTAGTGCTTGTAAATGGCGACATGGCTTACCACCTGTCACATTGAGTACTGACTATCTGGCCAACACGTGGGTTCAAGGTGGCCATAGAATTACTACCTTCGCAATTGCGGAGATGGTCACCTAAGCCTCTGACTATCCCACTAGGGTTAATGGCCGTAACCGGGTTTGTTTGTTCCTCTTTGTTTATATAAGTATACAATAATGTATAAGTAGAGTAAATGAGCTGAGTTAGAACCTTTTTGCTGCGACAATAACATGCACAAGCTATACCCCCTAGTTTGTAAGTTTGATTTGTAAAATATTTGTATTGTGTATGTTTTTGTGGCTGTAAATAAATGCTTTATTATTATTATATTATTAAATAGCCAGTAATATCCAGACTATATGAGACTGTTGGTAAACCTTTTTCAAATTGACTATAACCTTAAACAAAAACTGACCATACTTGTTATTGGTAATATATATATATACATTTTTTATACATTTGTTGTGAAATAAAAGAAAGGTTGAGTACTAGATTAAAATATTATTTTTATTAATTATTTCACAATACATTGGTAATATACTATACAATGTAATCCCATGAATAAACATCAGACCATTTTCCTACTAAAAGGTAAACAGATATAACTAATACGCATATTTCGCAATTCCCAATCATTTGCCTTTCTTCACACACTTATTGTGTAAAAACAAATGCTAACGTCCTGCTGTCTACCCTTCCAGGTGTGAGTATAGTGACAGTGTGAAGAAGGCTTTAAACTCGACCGGATTAGGCTACTGTTACACAGTTTTCAACTCAGAGACTCGAAAGAGGTTGAAACGGGACCTTTTTGGTGCCAACATAAATACATATAGCCTTTAATCCCTTTTGGGGTGAACAGAAGTTTGATTTCATATCTTTTTGGTCACTTAAATTGACTATCACTTTACTATGAAATATGGTACATAATGAAAGATACAATATTGTTATTTTTTTTATACATGATTAATAACTAACGGGACTTATAGCGTATGATACTCAATGAGTCTGCCCGTGACCATGGCTGCTGCAACGTAGGCGAAACATCGGGTTAATAATAATGGTAACTTTATTATATAAAAACTTACGCGATAAGTCTCGTTAGTTATTAATCATGAGTAGAAATCGCGAATCTCTTAAGACTATAGGAATTTATAGGTTCACAATAGCTCAAACAATTATATTGCGCCTTATAGATTATATTGTTATAAAGCTAAATTGGAAGGTAGAGTTGGACGGGGTAGGCCGCGTCGAACTTATACAGATTAAATTGGAGACATTCTTCTTAAGGGTAATAATAAGGGTGTAGGTACGTAGTGTGAAGAACGTGAAGCAAGAGAGATTTGTCAGGATCGATGATCGATCAAGTTAGGGATGTAGAGGCTTGAATAAATATGTGTATGTATGTATTCTATTCTCACTTTCAACGACAAAGAATGGCAGCTAGTTAGCATTATTTTTACATTATAAACAAGCAAGGGACAATCTTTTTGTAGTGCAAAAGTTACTCACAAGTTCTATTGTGAAAATAAAATGTTTTTTTGTCGCTATGGTAATAAAGGATTGTGACGTATACATAATAAATAGTAATATTTTAGTTTGCTTCCTGGTTTGAGAATGAATGTTGTCAGCTGTTATATAGTCTTCTAAAGCATTGAAGCTTAACTTAGAAATTGCTTGGTCTGTTCTAGTTTGAGATATAAAAATGTTAACTAAGAGCGTTTCTTACTGGATGTCGTAGGAGGTGATAAAAGGAAATGGAATCGATAGGCTAGCAAATCATCAACAATATTCCCTATAAATGACGTCAAGACACCAATACGGATGCTTAACCAAGGAAATTATTATTATATACTATGATTAAGTCTTAGTTTCCATCCCTTAAGAGATTAGATAAAAGACAAACGCATTCACAACCATTAACCCTTGCGGAGTAGCCAGAGGTTCAGGTGTTCATCTCCGCAATTCCGAAGGTAGTATAATTCTATAGCCACCTCGAACCCACATGTTGACAAAATAGTCAGTACTCAATGTGACAGGTGGTAAGCCATGTCGCCATTTACAAGCATTAATGAACGTGAATGTAATAAAATATGTATATACATATTTGTAATTGGTTTATTGCGTCAACATGCTACTATCCATGATTAATAACTAACGGGACTTATCGCGTAAGTTTTTATATAATAAAGTTACCTTTAATAAGTTTCTTAAGGTCGTTATTATAAGGTCTTTATTAAGTTACCTTTATTTAACCATGAGTATAAATCGCGAATCTTTTTAAACTTTTATGTTATTATCCGTATCAGAATGTATACCATTTCAGTATACATTCTGACCACTTGTCGGGTATAAAAAGAAAAGATTACAAGTTCAATTCCAAACGTAACTTAGAAGTTATTTCAAATACTTTTTGCGAGGCTCAGGTGGCGAGGGAAACTTTTTTTGCGAGGATCTTAAGTTTAATATCCAATCGAAACGTGTACTAAAGGATATTGTTAATAACTTAATATATATTCGAATTAAAGATAAGTGAAACAAGCGAGATTTGTCAGTATCGGTCCAGATGGCAATCGATAGTCTCTGCCTTTCCCGTTAAGGATGTAGAGCCGTGAAAATATGGATGTCAGTGAAGCAAAACCTTCCCAGAAACGGAAAAATGGGGACCCGTAACCTTACATATTATACAGGATCCCCATACTATTTTCCGGAAAATTAGTGCTTAGTGGAAATTAAGTTTAATGAATTTCTATGTACATTTTCGTAATAAAAATATATTTACGAAATGCGTCGAATAATATGGTGAGGGAAAATATCGTGAGGAAACCTATCTGTTCCCCCAACAGCTAATAGTTAGTGCTTGTTAATGGCGACATGGCTTACCACCTGTCACATTGAGTACTGACTATCTGGTCAACACGTGGATTTGAGGTGGCCATAGAATTGCTACCTTCGCAATTGCGGAGATGGATAGCTGAACCTTTGACTACCGCGCAAGGATTAATGGTCGCGTTTGTTGTTTTTGTTTGATACTATTACTATTTATAACAAATAATACATCGTGAGGTAACTTATCAGTTGCCCGAACAAGTAATAGCCAGTGCTTGTAAATGGCGATACGGTTAGTCACGTTTTTCGAGGTACCTATCGAAATACTAAATCCACAATTGCAGATATAGAATTAAGCGAACCTCTAACTACCCTGCAAAAGTCGTAAACGTTTATACAATAACAATATTTAATGATAAAGCTTTTATTTACAGCCACAAAAACATACCAAAAGTTTTTACAGACCTACTATGTTATATTTGAAAATATATCAGTAATATTGTGAAAGTTGGTAGTAGATTATCAAAAGTGATAAATTGCGTTATTGAAAGTGGACGCTTTTCAGATATCAAAGGCGAAATTTTACACTTTTGCTAGCCACTACAAACTTCACACTATTACTGGTCTGATATTGAACTGTATTTGTGCTAAAACGCATTAGTAAACTTGGTCCCCAGAGTATGTTGCGATAGTAACAAAATCACGATATTTTACAAGATAGCACGAATAATGTTATTACAAGTTTTCACATACATAATCCGATTATAATCCAATCAAAAAGATGTGAAAGGTACTGCTAATCGAATCCCTTACCTGCGGTGTGCAGGCATGATTGGAAAATTGAAAAAGTAGGACAAGGGTCAACACAATTAAAATTCGATCATCTACATACACTTAAGAGTGAATACTTAGTAAATTCGCCTATATTATACTCACGTATAAGTCTCTCATACCCTATTGGGATGGTCAGAACCTCTAAGCCATCCTTATTCATGACGACCTCCGTGGCGTGATTGTTTAAGCACCTGAACGCTAATCGTGGGGTCCCTGGTTCGATTCCCGATGGAGGCTGAGTTCAGAACTAGGCTTTTCTTTTTTACGTAATTGAGCTTTTTCACCCTTGAACATTATAAAAGTAACTTATATGTTAATACGTACGTATGTAGGATACAACCTCGTGAAAATTAGAATAGAAAAACCGTATAATGCCCCGGCCACGAAAATTGATCCTTAGGGACCCCTTAGGCAAATGTTTTGCAGACTTGGCGTGATTTAGCTGAGTTGCCAGCTGAAAAACGATGTGGTAGATACTTGGCTTTTTACTACCGTGACTGATTACTACAAGTTTCGTTTAAAGTAGTTCAAATACCGTGCTAGTCTAGGAGATAAATAGAATGCTAGTTAGCTGTCTTTCTGGTAGTTAGCACTTGGTCGTGGTTGACGCCTCATCGACGTTTCGGCCATGTTGCAATACCTTAGGTCATGCTAACCTGTGAAATGAACTGTTCTTGTAGAATCAATGAAAATTCTACAGGTATTACAACAAGTAATATAGGTATCTGTTAATGAAAATTGTTTTGAGTGGTCAAGATCTAGTAGTATTGAAGGTCATTCACACCTCGGAGTTAGCAAAAATTGGGGAGAGGGTACTTAGCTTTCAAAAGTGAATGTTGCATTTAAAATCGCTCTTATATTCAAAAATAGTTTTTAATCGTAATTGTTTATAATTTTTAAGTTTTTGTGGTGTATTTGCGTGTATATACTACTATACCTGGATTTCCGGAAATAGGGCACTCACGATCACTTTGAGAAACAACAGATAAGCCTTAAGCTCGCTTAACCCTAGAAAGATAACCATCCCACGACTTACGTAAAAGATAACCATACGCTTTAAAGGCGCACAATTTTCAAATGTCATCATGTAATGGTAATAAGTAATATTTTGGCCAATAAATGTATTATTTTAAGGGCTTAGACTATTATTAAGAAATAAAATTGATATTTCATAAGAAATTATGTAATTAAAACATTTTTAAACAAAAAAAAGTTATTGGCTTCCAAAATTAACAAAATATTACAGTCTTCTCTGTAAATGGCCTAAATTATGAAAAATCACTGAAGTATTGCTATTTTTTCTTAAAAACTAGTTTGACTATTAAATAATCAGTCTCAAAAATCAATTATTACATCAAAAAGGGTACTTTATATACAGGCATGACAAACGTCAATTCTGTGTTCACCCCACAGTGTTTTTTGACATTCGGCCCCAGTAGTTTTCGACATTCTTGTTTTGTTTAGACGAGTACAGTAGTTACAGTAACGCCTTTTTTGCTGGAAGCTCTTTGTTATCTGCAGAAACTTGGCCATGGGTCTCTGGGAGAATATTTTCAATATTACTCCAAAAATATCTTGGTAAAGTGGGAGCATAAAATTTTTGTAACATCAAAGTGACAGTTAGCCGAGTACTAAGTTTTTTTATGTGTTCTCGTCGGTTTAGTGGCTTTTCATTTTCAGGCATAACATTATGACAATATATGATATACGAATGCACGAAAGTAATGTTCAAAATACTATAAAATATTGCCATAGGCCATCTATTAGTTTTCTTTGATCAAGACATTGCAGAACACATCTGATCGAAAGTGTCAACCCCTCTTTAGCTTGATTATAATACATTATTATTTTAGGCTTGCCGTTTGTTGAGTTGAGAATACCTTCTTCGGCGCATGATAATAAGAAATACATTATCTTTGATGGTTTGGGTTTATGCGAAACTAGCGTCAAAGGTCCATAGTAACATTGAGCAACAAATTGGTCGAGATCGTGTATTTTTTAATTCCCCAAGAATCTGTTGCATTCGATCATCTGCCAATCTTCTTTTGCTTGTTATATTGATATAATAAATGATCTCCCCTAAAACAAAACACATAAACATCATTTTATGTTCAATAACACGACAACAAAAAATCGCTCAAAGTTACATAAAAGATAACCATACGCCTAAAGAGCGCATGAGTTTGCTGTATTGTCTGAACTATGGTACTTACTGCGAAAATATGCCCATCCCGTGGTAGAGTAGATCGACGTATGAGTTGGTTGAAAAGGACAACTCGATACCTATTGTTAGTCGAAAAAGACAACACGATATTCATCGCGAGGGCGCCTTTTCGACGTAGGTTATCTTTCTAGGGTTAACGTACGTTGAAATTCAAATTTTCACTCCACTTTTTTGGCACTACCACTAAATACAAGACTCGGAATGTCTTCTGCGGCCGGTTTCAAGTGTTCTGGTTGCCCCAAGCTCATCCAGGACCGGCAATACCTGGCGTGTCGTCTTTGCAAGGAGCGGTTCGACTTGGAATGCGCCAACGTCTCCATGAAGCGCTTCCGTGAGATGAGCCGCGAGCTGAAGGCTGGCTGGGAGTGCGTTCTGTGCCGCAGCAAGGTGCCCAGGGGTGACAACACCGACACGCCGATCCGAACAGCTCCTGACTCCGTGTCCTTGCGCCGTGGTGGTGCTCTCTCTAGTCCGGATCGTGTCTCCAAGGTGCCGGCAAGTCGTACCGATGACAGCGCCGCTGAGTGCGGTACGATGGCAGAGGAGATGCGCCTGTTTCGCGCCGAAATCAGAGCCATGAGGCAGGAGATCGGCGCTTTCACTGCGGCTGTGTCTGCGGTCATGGATCGCCTTGATGCCTGCGACGATCGCATCAGTCGGCTCACTGATAGGGTTGCAGATCTGGAGCAGCGGAAGAGTGAGGAAGTCACGCCCACCAAGGTCCAGGCGTTGATGCGCTCGGTGGATGAGCTGAAGCTGGATCTCAATGACCGTGACCAGGAGCTTCTTCTTGATGAACTGGAAATTACTGGCATCCCGGAGGAAAAGGTTGAAAGGCTCCAGCACATAGTGAGGGCGGTTGGAACGAAGCTGGGGGTGGAGCTTCATGAACAGGACGTGGCACACGTGTCGCGTGTCGGCCGTGTGGTCCGAAACACCGGTGCTCCCGCGCAACCTCGGGTTATCGTGGTGAGGCTGGCGCGCCGTGCTGTCCGGGACCAGTTGCTCCAGCAGGCCAGGGTGCGACGCGGTGCAACGACGGAGGGCTTCGATCTCCCCGGCGGTCCCCGTAAGTTCTACGTGAACGAGCGATTGACCCATCACAATCGCCAACTGTTCCGACGGGCGCGGGAGCTGGGCTCCAAGCTTGGCTTCCGATTTGTGTGGACCCGTGATGGGAAGATCTTCGTTCGTGAGCGTGCGGATGACTCGCCTCGGCTTCGGGTACGTAGTGAAGGTGATTTGCTGAGGGTTTTTGGGTGTCTCCACGTTGGCTCTGAAAATAAATAGAATCCAATGTAATTTTAATGCCGTATTAATAAGTTGTATAATTATTGTTTACTTGTATAAATGTACTCACATTGATTTTCTTAATATCCTGTGCGTGGTGGTTGCTGTGGTGGTCCTAAAATGCTCATTTAGAGTGACTAACCCATTTATAATAGTATTACTAATCATTTATTTAAGTAAAATTTTATTATTTCAATATTGTACAATCATTCAACACAATAACACTTCACAATTATTTTACACTACCCTCAATTACAATTACAATTCGTATTTAAATGACATCAATTTTTCTTATATTGACATTAGCTTTGACGTGAACCTACTATTGCTTAAGGGATGTGAACATTATAAATTGAATATCAATTTATTTTCAATTGGATTGTTTGAATTTTTATTAGTTCGTTGTTTTAACTGGGATATTAGTTACGGGAATTTAGTTTATGTGTGATAATGACTGCAAAAAATAAATTGATTCAGTTTGGTTTATATAATGCAGGGTCGTTGAATACCGGTCATGACAATTTTACTGCGGCAATGACTTTGCACCAGAGCGATGTAGTGGGCATATGTGAGACCTGGCTATCTGGACGAAACGCGACGGCTCCAATGGTGCCGGGATATCGCCTGATCAGCCAGCCTAGACCGAAATCAATGAAGGGGGGTCGTGGTGGGGGTCTGGCCTATTATGTTAGGGATGACTTTTGTGTCCGTCGTTTGACGCTCGTGAGTCAGGGTCTGGAACAGATGTGGCTTACAACCAAGGCGCATGGCCAACGAGTGCTCATCGGGTTGGCTTATCGACCAAACTGGGTAGGCGTTGACATTTGCTTAGAATCTCTCACAGAGGCTATCACTTCATTTGGTTATTATGACTATATTGTGCTGTTGGGAGACTTTAACATAAATTTTCAATTAAAGACGTCAGATACAATAAAAATGACAAATTTTCTTAATAACATGGGTCTTAAGCAGGTGGTATCGGAGCCTACTCACTTGACATCTAATAATGAGACTTTGATTGACCTAGTGTGTACTAATGCCCGTGTTAAGGATATTAGTTTATATAATGTTACTGGCTCATATGGACATCTAATGATTAATTTATCCGTCTATATACCCAAACCAAAGGTCATTCCTAAAATTATAAAATACCGAGCATTGAAAAATATTAACATGGAACTATTTAATTTTGACTTATATAACATTGACTTTGAACATTTATTGACATTAACGGATATTGACGACATGCTTAATTATTTTGAACATTGTTTGCAAATTCTATTTGACACTCATGCACCTCTCAGAATAGCTAAGGTAGGAAGCGATCGTTCTCCCCCCTGGTTAACAGATAACATTAGGTTGATGATATCGTTACGTAACAAAGCATTCAACAAATTCAAAAGAAGTCATAAAAATGCCCATAAATTGTATTGGTTGGAACTTAAAAAATTAGTAGCTAAAAGTGTAAAAAGTGAAAAACGAGCGTATTTTAACGATTTTGTCAACAGACATGTCGCAACCAACGTTAAAACCTTTTGGCAATACATCAAAACCAGCCTTTCAACGACGCAAGAAGTTACTTCTGTTTTTGAAAGTTTTAATAATGCAGATACAATAAATGATCATTTCCTCAATATCCCGGGTTCAGATAAAGACCCAGTTACTGAAATTACTAAATTTAAAAACGCCCACTTCAGCAATAATAGGTTTCACTTACATGAGGTATCGGAGGCCACAGTATTGAAGGCCATCATGTCCATTAAATCTAACGCTTTGGGGGTTGATGACATTAGTAGGGACATGGTACTGTGCACATTGCCGCGGACATTATCAAGTATTACTCACATGATAAATGTGTCCATTTCTCATGGGAGGGTGCCGCGGCGGTGGAAGCATGCTCTGGTGACTCCTATACCCAAGCATGATAATGCGTCAGCACTGAAGGATCTTAGACCCATTAGCATATTGCCATTTCTATCCAAAGTGTTGGAAAAAATAATTTACTCACAACTGTCATCTTTCATAAATTACGAGGGAATTCTCTCTAAATATCAATCTGGATTTAGGAAGGGGCGGGGAACGATCACATCTTTACTCAAGGTAACTGATGACATTTTGACGGACCAGGACAGGGGATTGGGTACAATAGTTACTGACATTATTGGATTATTCGCGTGCATTTGACTGCCTAAATATAAATTTATTACTTTCCAAGCTCCAATACTATGGTCTTGGCTCTGCTTCGCTTAAATGGTTTGCCTCGTACCTCAGTGACAGGAAACAAATAGTTAAATTGACTAAAAACGATGGTTCCACTATTTTCTCCCAGCCAGGCGATATGAGTCGGGGAGTTCCTCAAGGATCTATCCTTGGGCCTCTGTTATTTATTATATATACTGCAGACTTACACCATGCAATTCAAAACTGCCGATATCACCTGTACGCAGACGATGTTCAACTTTATATTTCTGCTCCTCCGGGGGAGATTGCCCTGCACGTGTCTCGTCTGAATGATGACTTGTTGAGAATACAGGAATGGTCTGACCGTAATGCTCTCGTTTTGAACTCTTCTAAATCTAAATTCTTGCTGCTGGGCAGACGGCTACATCTAGATGTTATGAAGGAACTCAATCCAGTTGTCATGATTGGAGGTGATGCCCTTGAGCGTGTTATTGAGGCTAGGAATTTGGGGATTATCTTTGATGAGCGGTTAAGTTTTAGGTCGCATGTACAGAAAACCATATCGGGTTGTTTTTTCCGCCTTAAGGCATTGTACAGTGTGCGTGATGTCCTATCTGAAAGGTCACGGGTGGCCGTATGTGACGCCCTCGTTTTATCAAGGCTTGGCTACGGAGACGTGGTCTACGGGCCTCGTATCAGTGCTAGTCTGGCGGGGGCTGTGCAGAGGGTGCAAAATGCTTGTTGCCGGTATTGCTTTGGTGTGCCGCGTCGGGGGCGCGTCACTCCGTATCTCAATAGGGCTAACTTATTGAGAATGGGGTCTCGACGTCAGTTGCACCTTGCATGCCTTACTCACAGTGTAATTAAGTACCAAGATCCCCCATACCTGTATGAGAGGTTGAAGTTCTCACGAGGTGGTCGCTCTGGCAGGGACCGACTTGCTAGGGCGCCTCTGGAGCTAAATAA
>JAMBLF010001958.1:0-19140 GCA_030578115.1 Leucoptera coffeella | reverse complement strand
CACACTCGCTTACGATTGAGCATAGACAAAGCTGTCAACATAATAGTGGATTACCAAAACAACACTATTGAACTGATATTGAGGCATAATTAAATAGTGGAGTAGCTATTTTGTACTTCAGACGCAGTTTAATAGCGCTTCAGTGGCGTAAAGTTGTTAGTGGAGTACCAAAAGTGTCAAATTACTGCCACTGAAGTACTATTGCATCACTACTGAACTAATATTGTGCCTAAATGCATAAGTAGACCCTCTGAAAAAGGTCACAGATAGTAGTTGGCTGAGGGCCACAAATTATCCTGTTCTAGATTACCCTTAGGGAGGCCTACGTCCAGCAGTAGACTGTCACAGGCTGATTGATTAATGGATATATATATCGCAGATACCGGAGTTTCTTGATCGTGTACACGAAATGGCGTATAGATACACATCAAATAATATTTTGGTTACAATGGGAAACGATTTCAACTATCAACAAGCTAATTCGTGGTTCCTAAATTTGGATCTGTTAATCAAGTGAGTTTTTTAACAGCGAATCATTAAAATCATTCTTATACATACAGCTTCAAATTCGACGTAGCTCAGTAATTCGACGTAGCTCAGTTGTTAGGGGCTTGACTCTGTATCGAGGGTACAGGGTTCAAATCCCACTTGAGCATGTACCAATGGAAATGAAGTTTAATGAATTTCTATGTACACTTTCGTAATAAAAATACATTTACGAAATGCGTCGAATACTACGGTGATGGAAAAACATCGTGAGGAAACTTACCTGTTCGTCGAACAGGTAATAGTCAGTGCTTGTAAATGGTGACATAGCTTACCTGTCACATTGTGTACTGACTTGGTCAACACGCGGCTTCGAGGTGGCCATAGAATGACTACCTTCGCAATTACGGAGATGGACACCTGAACCTCTGATCCTTCAAGGGTTAATGGTTGTGAACGCTTGTCTTTGTCTTTTTGTACATAAAAATCATGGTGATGGCATTCATATGGTGACAGATTACTAGTACATTGACAAAAAGATTTAACTGACCACTAGTCTCTTAGTCCACTGCTGGATGTAGGCCACCCCAAGAGTACACAAAACACGATCACTCGTGGTCCTCAGTCAATCACTACCAGCGACCTTCTTCAGGTCATCGGTCCATCTAGCAGGGGGGCGGCCTCTTTTACAATATTGTCCACACATACAGGTATTCCTTCTCATTTAGATTAGAATACAAATGTAAAAAACTAAGTAAAAACGTAACATGCCTCCGAATTTTCGCAGACACACACACAATAAAAAGGGAGTGCGTATACACAAGTCGTGGAGAGTATGTTAAGTTTTTTTAGGTTAGTTTCTTTTCATATATATTAGAATATAATAATCGAATCATACCCTTTTAAATCTCAGTCTTTACGTCTTCTTTGAAACCGCTATATACCTTTATCATACTTTTCTTCGTTCCATATTTCAACTCAATAAATTCATTTCAATATAAGTTTTCTTATGCTTGCATGATTTGCTTAAAATTCTTGGTTTGGTTTGGTATAATCAAAGAGTAAGTGTTAAAGACAACTAAACTTTGTTACCAATTATCAAATTGGAGACATTCTTCTCAAGGCGGGTGTTAGTAGTGAAGAACAGAAGAGCTTGTATGAGAAGGTTAATGAGTGTGATTGAAGGAAGGGATATTTGTCAGGAACGTTCTAGGTACAGATTTATGAGACATTTAGACATCTTAAGCAAAGTTTGTTCAACTCAAATAGATACGTTATATATAAAAAAAATATATAAAAATATATAAAAAAAAACCTTACTACATAGTAAATGAAGTTTAACACACAAAATAAAACTAAATACCTATGTACAAATTAAAAAATAAAAAAAACTTAAATGTAACAAAAGGTAAATGTTTACACAGCGCCACTAGTTTCCCGAATAGCAATTAGCATCTAGCAGCGTTAAGTAATTTTAATTAGCACAAAATTTAAATTACATTACTCCTTTTATAAGGAAAATAACTGTAAACTATTTTTTTTATTATTACGTGTAAAAAATAGTAATAAGATGTAACTTCAATCATTGTGTATGTTTTAAAGTAATAAAATACTTAAATTAATATATTTTGAAATCGATTGTGACGTCAGATTGCGGAATGTCGTTACTATATTGTCCCAAGTCCACTAAAGTTTTTTTTGCAAAATATCAGTTCAATATCAGATCAGTAATAGAGTACCCGCCACATAAGGTGGCAGTTGGAGGCGTCGCCACAGTCGCGTAATCCAGTGTTGCCAGTAAACACGCCAAAACTAGCACTCACTGTGCCATACGGCTCGATACATTATATTGAGGTTTCATTTGTAACGATCTTTGGTTGCAGAGCTATAAACTCAAATAAAACAAATTAATATACCAAAGTCAAAAGTCAAAATATTTTTATTCAAAATAGGCCCTATCATAAGCTCTCTTTGAAAGTTATTTTATGATCTAAGTATAAATTAAAAAAAACTATATATTGACAAAAGGAATATATATGAGTGAAGTGGAAGGGCGGTTACGTAGGGGCCGGCCTAATAAGACATATATGTAACAGTCAGATAGACGCTATATTGAAAAAAGGTGACGTTAGGAGTACCTATAACCGCCGAGAGTGTATTAGAGAATGTATGAATGTCAATGAAGCGAAAGTGGTCTGTCAGGATCGGGACAAATGGGGATCCGTGATCTCTGCCTACCCCTCTACAGGGAATCAGGCGTGATGTGTATGTATGTATGTAAAAAAACTATTTCAAACATGGCACTGAGCATTGTCTTTACATATTTTTTACCGAGGTTAGATCAGCGGAGACCCTAGCTTGGAGAAGAACTAACAAGAAACTCCGGAAATCAATTTATTATAATCACACTTAACAAACATAAAAATTACAAAGAGTGGGCAAAAAACACAACGCTGGTAATACTAAATTTACCTTTCATACAAAATAACACGCAATTGCGGAAACGTCAAATTTAGTTCCAAGTTTGGCTACTGCCAGCTTATGTGGCGGGATCTCTAAGGTGGCAGTTGGAGGCGTCGCCACAGTCGCGTAATCCAGTGTTACCAGTAAAAACGCCAAAACTAGCACTCACTGTGCCATACGGCTCGATACATTATAGGTTTCATTTGTAACGGTCTTTGGTTGCAGAGCTATAAACTCAAATAAAACAAATTAATATATCAAAGTCAAAATATGTTTATTTAAAATAGGCCCTATCACAAGCTCTCTTTGAATGTTATCTTATGATCTAAGTATAACAACAATAAAGATTATTATTTTTATAATTAACAAACATAAAGATAACAAAGAAAGTGAGCAGTGTGCCAGTTTTTACTTAACAATAATTATGATCCCTATCGCCTAACGTGGTAAACGGTAAAAAGTGGCTTTGTCCAGCTATCCTCAAAATAAAGATTTTTGCTTCTTAGCCACTCTTGCATCTCAGATTCTCCATCCATCTGCCATAATATATTCAAAATTATAAATATCACAAGCTCTCTTTGAAAGTTATCTTATGATCTAAGTATAAATTAAAAAAACTATTTCAAACATGGCACTGAGCATTGTCTTTACATATTTTTTACCGAGGTTAGATCAGCGGAGACCCTAGCTTGGAGAAGAACTAACAAGAAACTCCGGAAATCAATTTATTATAATAACCCTTAACAAACATAAAAATTACAAAGAGTGGGCAAAAAACACAACGCTGGTAATACTAAATTTACCTTTCATACAAAATAACACGCAATGGCGGAAACGTCAAATTTAGTTCCAAGTTTGGCTACTGCCACCTTATGTGGCGGGTACTCTAGTGTGAAGTTGGTAGTGGATTAATACAAGTGACAATTGAAAGCGAAATTTGACAGTTTTGTTAATTCACTACCAACTTCACACTATTACTGATTTGATATTGAACTGCGTTTGTGCTAAAACGCATTAGTAGACTTGGGTCGCAGATAGTATTCAACGTGAAAGGTGGTAAACCATATCGCCTAATTAATTCTAATATAACATTCAGGTCATATAGTCCTTATCGGGGTGGACTAGCCTAGGCTAACTAGTTGTTCCTACACGCGCTAGGATTAACTAGTAAGGTTAGGTTAGTAGGAAAAAATAGTTTAGCCTAGGCCAAACTATGTAGTATAATATATAAGTCGTGAAGCGTATGTTATGTTTTTATTTTGTTTATATTGTAGGTGGGTGATTTTTTCCAATATATACAAAATCAGGTCCAAGATTATATATCGAATAACATAATGATTACTATGGGAGGCGATTTTACATACCAAGATGCTACGATGTGGTATAATAACCTAGATAAACTTATAAAGTAAGTTCCCAGCTTATTTATAATTGGCGAGTGTGTATTTAGAAGTGTATCAATGGATTTTTAACTAATAATAGTAATATTTGGGACAATATTACACCAATTGAACTAGTCCCTTGCTAAGTACATTTGAGACTTGTGTTAAAGGTACTAGTCAACGTATATTTAAGAAATATATACATGACATAGATAGATATATACATAAATAGCATATATAATCAACGACCAGACTGGAAAGCAGAAGAAAAGCGTAGTTGTTAACTTTGCCTCCACCGGGAATCGGGACCTCACGATTAGCGTTTAGGTGGTTAACCGATCGCGCCACGGAGGTCGTCAACTTTATAAGATATTAACAATTTGAATAAATGTATATTAATACGTGTGTATTAGTGTGTTATGGAGATGTATTAATGTTTGTAAAAATGATTAATTTTGTATTGTAACTGGCTTTGGCAAAAATCCTGAAAGCCGGAGTTTCTTGTTGGTTCTTCTCCGAGCCAGGGCTTCCGAACCAACGGTAGAATTTCAATGCTAAGAGACAACCAGTGTCAGGCAAATGTTTTGACTTTCAATGAATGTACTGTACTTGTACTTATGTTCAATACAGAGATATACTCGTATATCTTTACTGAACGGGATAGGCAGAGACTATTAGGCCACCTGGAACGGGTGACAAATCTCTTGCTTCACTCACACCCATTAACCTTCTCATACATGCTCTTCTGTTCTTCATTTAAGATAATTTTCATTGCTTATTTTAATTATACTAACACTATGGTAAATAAAATTAATGTTAAGTTAAGTTTTGATAAGCATGAAATATGTATGTTTGATATATGGTACTAACATGTAATAATGATAATATTTAGGACATGATTACACCAATTGAACTAGCCCCTTGGTAAGTACATTTCAGACTTGTGTTAAGGGTACTAGTCAACGTATATTTAAGAAATATATACTTGTTATGTATAATATACTTGTTATAAATACATAGCATATATTATAATCAACGACCAAACTGGTAAGCAGCAGAAAAGTGTATTTCTTAACTCTGCCTCCACCGGGAATCGAACCCGAGAGAGACCTCACGATTTGCGTCTCTAAAAAATCTCTACAGAGAAGAAGTGCCAAGAAACTCTGCAGACAATGTGTACATCAAACTTAATAATAATTCATTAGAACATGATCAAAGCTTCACATTCAACAAATAGTGTTTAACAACAAACTTAAGGGAGTCCCGATAAGAACCGGAACGCGAAGCCATGACCACACAAAAATGAAACGTCACAAAACATCTTTGACTACTATATCTATTATATATTACCAGAAAGACTTAAAACATAAAAACATACACCTCATACACACTCGGCGGTTATAGGTACTTATAACCTCACCTTTTTAAAGGCGTTTAATAGTACAGCGATACGGTTCACTACCTATCACGTTGGGTGCTGTCTATCTAGTGATACGCGGGCTTCGAGTGACCCATACCTAACATACGAAATTTCGGAGATGGGCATTCAAGCCTCTGACTTCCCCGCCATAATAAAAAAGGGAGTGTGTAAACACAAGTCGTGAAGCGTATGTGTGTTTATGTTATGTTCTTTTTAAAGAATTTATGATTTTTTATTATAAATAAAGCTACATTTATGCGTTATTTTTCAGATACGGTAACTTAATTGCAGCTGAAAAGAATATGAATATAACTATGTATTACTCTACTCCAGGATGTTATTTACATGCTATCAAACAGGCTAAGTAAGTATAATATCACTACATAGTATAAAACAAAGTCGCTTTCTTTGTCCCTTTGTATGCTTAAATCTTTGAAACTACGGAACGGATTTTGATGCTGTTTTTTAAAATAGATAAAGTGATTCAAGAGAAAGGTTTATACGTATAATAACATCCAAGGCTATATATTTTATACCCGTGCGAAGCCGGAGCGGGTCAGTAGTACTATAATATTGTAGGACATTATTACACCATTGATCTAGCTCCTTGCTAAGTACAATTAAGACTTGTGTTAAGGGTACTAGTCAACGTATATTTACGAAATATATATACTTACTTATATAGTAATTCGACGTTGCTCAGTAATTCGACGTATCTCAGTTGTTAGGAGCTTGACTCTGTATCGAGGGTACAGGATTCAAATCCCGCTTCAGCATGTATCAATGGACATGAAGTTTAATGAATTTATATGTACATTTTAGTAATCAAAATACATTTACGAAATGCGTCCAACAATACCACGGTGAGGTAAAACATCGTGAGGAAACCTACCTGTTTCCCGAACAGGTAATAGTTAGTGCTCGTAAATGGCGACATGGCTTACCACCTGTCACATTGAGAGCGAACTATCTGGTCAACACGTGGGTTCGAAGTGGCCATAGAATTACTCCCTTCGCAATTGCGGAGATGGACACCTGAACCTCTGTAGATCCCAAACCCCCGAACTGTATAGTATTATATTATCTGTGCCCCGAACACGTTTTTCTCTGGGTCCCAGGTAATTAACATATCGGTAATTTTCAGTTAGAACTATACAATATAATATTTTTTATTTGTTTATAGAAGTTCTGGCACGTACTTAAGGGTTTGTCGGAATATCAGCGTTGGCAGTGTGAATTTCACGCAATCAACATTAGCTCAAAATCCTATTCACACTTGCGCGGGGTTGCCATGTGCGCTTGGTTCCATTAATGTTAATTATTATATAATTAATTATTTTCTCTATTTGTGTATATGTATTACTGCGTCTAGTGTGAATAAAACGTATTTTATTTTTTTATTTATATCGCACCACGGAGATCCTCTCATTATGATGGTAAATTAAAGAATCATGTAGGGGTCAGAAATTAATATGAATATCTATCTTACAGCCCAACCCTGAAAAGAAAAACGAGTGACTTCTTCCCCTATGCATCAGATCCTCATGCTTATTGGACTGGCTACTTTACTTCGAAGCCCACGACTAAATACTTTGAAAGAGAGGGCAATACTTATCTGCAGGTACGTTAATAATTAACGGGACTTATCGCGTAAGTTTTTATATAATAAAATTACCTTTATTAACCCGACGTTTCGGCTACGTTGCAGCAGCCTTGGTCACGGGCAGACTGACGATTCATATTTCTTCGCCTCCACCTATATATATTCTTTTTTATATGCAGGTACGTGCATACAAAAAAGAGAAACACGCGTTCATGACCATTTGACGACCTCCATGGTTCGGTTGGACGCCTGAACGCTCATCGTGAGGTCCCGGGTTCGATTCCCGGTAGAGTTAAGAACTACGCTTGTCTTCTGCTTTCCAGTCTGGTCGTTGATTATATATGCTATACATGTATTTATCTATGTATGATAACTTTTTACTAATAACGGAAAATGTGAGGGAGATGTTGAACGTAGAGTTCGTGCAGGTAATAAGATCAATGGGGCCATGTATAGTGTTATGCGTTGCCAGTTGGTTTCTCAATCGGCACGTATGGCTATCCATAGGGCTGTGCTGGTTCCAACATTGACTTATGGTAGTGAAAGTTGGGTATGGCAAAAGAAGCATGAAAGTAGAATCAATGCCGTCGAAATGCGGTCACTGAGAAGCATGTTAGTAGTGACATTGAATAATAGAATTAAAAATAGTGTGATAAGGGAAGGTTGCGGTTTGAAATAAGATGTTGTGACTAAGATTGAAAAGAGCATGCTTCGATGGTTTGAACATGTAATGCGGATGAATGATAGCAGATTGTCAAAAGGAATATATGTGAGTGAAGTGGAAGGGCGGTTACGTAAGGGCCGGCCCAATAAGACATATAACCGTCAGATAGACGCTATATTGAAAAAAGGTGACGTTAGGAGTACATAACCGCCGACTGTGTATGAGTGTCAATGAAGTCAAAGTGGTATGTCAGGATCGGAACAAATGGGGATCCGTGATCTCTGCCTACCACTCTACAGGGAATCAGACGTGATTATATATATTATACACTGCAAGTGCTGCCCCAGTAACTTTTCATAAGGTTTATATTTATAAGAACAAAAGACAATATTTTACATTTCGAACCACGCGAACGTATAGTGGCCATGTCAATGCATAGTGGCGCCAATTTTAAAATGTCACATTGTCTTTTGTTCTTATAAACTTAAACCTTATAAAAAGTTACTGGGACTGCACTTTTAGCGCTGACTGTACATATACATATAGAATTATTACTAGCTTGATTAAACATATATTCTCGGTGGTTATAGTTAATTTTATTTACAGATGGCAAAGCAATTGCAAGTTTTAGGAAATCTGCCAAAGCAACATCTTTTCTTGTTGGATGAATTAAGAAGTGCTATGGGTATGTATACACACTATATATTTACATAAATAACAATAAGAATATGTCTTTTGCTAGTCTGGGACGTAAAAAGAATGCTAGCTAGCTGCCGTTCTTCCCGGCATGTCGTAGAAGGCGACTAGGGTAAATGGATTCTATCGGTCGATAGGCTAGCAACCTGTCTCCAATGTTCCATTATGACATCGAGCCCCAATATTCATGCTAAAAGTAATAATAATATTTAGGACACCATTACACCAATTGAACTAGCCCCTTGGTAAGTACATTTAAGACTTGTGTTAAGGGTACTAGTCAACGTATATTTAAGAAATATATATTTATTATAGATAGATAAATACATATATAGCTTAAATAATCAACAGAAAGCAAAAGAGCGTAGTTCTTAACTTTACCTCCACCGGGAATCGAACCGGGACCTCACGATTAGCGTTCAGGTGGTTAACCAATCACGCCACGGAGGTCGTCAAAAGTGACCTAGGAGATATTATATCTCAAAGGTTCTGTCCACCACAGGGATAAAAGGACGTGAATGTATATGTATAACAAGCAGTAACTATTACCTGTTGGGGTAGGTTTCAAGCAATTTGTCACATTTTTATTTTTTCAGAAGTGTTCAATACATGAAACATAGATGGCACTGTAATTACAATTTGTATATTATATTATTTGCTCCTATTAGTAGCAGGGTGATGTTTTATAGCCTTAAGCATTTCTCAATAAATGGTCTATCTAACACAAAAGAATTTTTGAATTCGAACCAGTAGTTCCTGAGATTAGCGCGTTCAAACGAATAAACTCCTCCACTTTTATAATAATTTATAATATTATTAACTAGTGACCCGCTCCGGCTTCGCACAGGTATAAAATATATAGCCTACTTCACTATTAAATGGATGTTATTATACATATAAACCGTTCTCTTGAATCACTCTATTTTAAAAAACCGCATATAAATCCGTTGCGTAGTTTCAAAGATTTAAGCATACAAAGGGACATAGGGACAGAGAAAGCGACTTTGTTTTATACTATGTAGTGATGTTGTTATCTTTTAGGTGTAATGCAACATCATGATGCAATCACTGGTACGGAAAAAGCACATGTCACAAGAGATTATGAAAGAATACTGGATTCGGCGATCGAAGATAGTTTAGTAATAAGCAGACAGTATATCAAGTAAGTAGTACGTTAAAAAGGGCGTTAGAAGTACCTATAACCGCCGAGTGTAAGAGGTGTATGAGTGTCAATGAAGCGAAAGTGGTTTGTCAGTGGGACAGATGGGGATCTGCGATCTCTACCTACCCCTCTACAAGGAATCAGGCGTAATGTGTATGTATTAAAAACATAATATAACATTATTACACGATTTGAAAATGCGTGCATTAAAAATAGTTTGTTTTTACGATAGACATTGAATATTTTTAAATATTTATTTTGTTTAAAAGTAGATTAAAAATTCGGACCGAAAACGTATCAGGTGTAGTTTGAAACATACATCTAGCGACCTCTATTTTTTCAACTTTGAACTAATTAACAGAACTTAAAATAATTATATTTTTATTTGTTAATGTACTTTCATATTGATCTTATCCTTTTCATGGAATAAAAAAATAATGCTAACCAGCTACCATTCGTCCTGACATGTCGTAAGAGGCGACTAAGAGACTAAGGGTAAATGGAATCTCTTGGCCGATGGACTAACAACCTGTCACTATGTGAACTAGTACCCTCAGCAATTGCTATGATGGTTACGCTTACTTCTGACTACCTCAAGGGTAAATGGTCGTGAAAGCGTTTGTCTTTTCTAATTCTAATAATACTTGAGACATTATTACACCAATTGAACTTGCTAAAACCCCTTGCTAAGTACATTTAAGACTTGTGTTAAGGGTAGGTATTAGTCAACATATATTTTAGAAATATGTACTTATTATACATATATAGATAAATATACATATAATAAAAATACAAATCAAAGATATCCCGCTTGAGCATGTACCAATGGAAATTAATTTTAATGGATTACTCGGAACAGATGGGGATCTCTACCTACCTTTTTACAGGGAATTGTATGTAACATATATGTATGTGTTTTCAGTGAAAAACTTCAAGGTTTTAGCGACCCAGTACTGATTGATTTCCAAAGATGCAGACTCAACCAATCAGAATGCTCAGTGACGGAAAATAGTGACAAATTCATTGTAAGTATCTTATCATTTTTTTTCTTAATTTATAACTTTATCTTTTATTTATTATATACAATACAACAAGGAATTAAAACTATAAACCTAAAGTAGAAATCAAAATTAAATTACTTAGAAAATATCTTTATAATCATCGCTGTCAGAGGGTGGTAGGGTTTCCAAGACACTGATAGCATTACCCCTCTGAATAGCAATGCTAATTCTCTAAGAGAAAAATGATTATTTACTTCTATATTTTGTAATTCGACGTAGCTCAGTTGTATGGGGCTTGACTCTGTATTAGTGAGTACAGGGTCCAAATTTCCGCTTGAGTTTGTACCAATAGAAATGAATGTATATGTACATTAGCGAAATGCATCGAATACTACGTAAGGCCGGGTTGGTTTCCTCACGATTAGATTAAATAATAGTCGGACTATTAAACCGTGTTTGGTCTTTCAGGTGACTATTTACAATCCGTTAGGATGGAAAGTTAACGTTGCTCCAGTTAGAGTGCCAGTCAAGGATGGAATCTATGAAGTATATGCGCCTAATGGTAAATACATACATATTAAACATACATACACACATATAGTTTTAAGAGATTCGCGATTTATACTCATGATTAATAATTAACGGGACTTATAGCGTAAGTTTTTATATAATAATATTACCTTTATTAACCCGACGTTTCGGCTACGTTGCAGCAGCCATGGTCACGGTCATAAATACATACATATCATACATACACACATATATGGATGATTGATAGCAGATTAACAAACAACAAAAAAGCGTGATGTTATGAGTACTAATACACGCCGAGTGTGTATGAGAAAATGTATGAGTGCTATTGAAGCGAAAGAGGTCTTTTTTCCACCCCGTAAGAGATAAAGGGCGTGAATGTATATGTATATACGTAACGTGTATATATATATATATATATATATATATATATATCTAAAGTGGAGTTGGGCTGGTCACGTATGCAGAAGGACTGATGGTCGCTGGAGCAAAAAAGTCCTAGAGTGGAGACCGCGTCTCAGTAAACGTAGTGTGGGGCGCCCCCCGGTAAGGTGGGAAGACGACCTGCGCAGGTTGGCCGGCATCAAATGGATGCGAACGGCCACTGACAGGGAGAAGTGGCGTCATTTGGGGGAGGCCTATGTCCAACAGTGGATTGATACAGGCTGATGATGATACGTTACGTATATACTAATAACCTTTCTATTAATTGCAGGTGACAAAATCGACACCCAACTATCCGAAATACCACCTCTTATTTACAATATACCCAACCGTAAATCGAAAGCCACTAAAGAACTAGTATTCTTGGCGAAAAACCTAAAACCTTTGGGATACAAGAACTTCTACGTTGTAAAACTACGCGAAATCCAGACAAATAGGACTCAAACTGAACCTAAAACGACGAAAATGGCTAAAGTAGTTACCAGTACGCCAGTTATAGAAGTGTCTACCCCAGAACATCTCAAGGAAATTCATAAGGAACATGGACTAGTAACCCCGAATTTCTGGAGGAAAATTACAGAGAATATAAATCAAAGACAATATAAGAAAAAGTTGGGTGAAAAACAAAAGGAAAATGATCATTATAAATCGAATAATCATGAGCAGTTAAGGTTAGTCAAAGTCAAATGTTTTTAGTCAACATAAGTACAAGTACTGTACATTCATTGAAAGTCTGAACATTTGCCTGACACTGGTTGTCTCTTAGCATTGAAATTCTATTTGGTTCGGAAGCCCTGGCTCGGAGATGAACCAACAAGAAACTCCGCCTTTCAGGATTTTTTGCCCAGTGCCAGTTACAAAAACAATAGTTAGTAATAAAAGACAAACGCATTCACGACAATAACCCTTGCGGGTTCAGAGGTTCAGGTGTCCATCTCCGCAATTCCGAAGGTAGTAATTCTATGGCCACCTCGAACCCACGTGTTGATAGTCAGTACTCAATGTGACAGGTGGTATGCCATGTTGCCATTTACAAGCACTAACTATTACCTGTTCGGGGAACAAGTAGGTTTCCTCACGAAGTTTTCCCTGACCGTAGCACACAAATATTTAGTAATATAATTAATAATACAAATTTACTTTTTATTTTTTAATATTACACAAATTGAACTAGCCCCTTGGTAAGTTCATTTAAGACTTGTTAAGGGTACTAGTCAACGTAAATTTAATAAATATAGGGTGGCTCATTCAAATCGGTCAGTATGGGAAAGTCTGAAACTATAAGACATACGACATTTTCTTTAATTAATTCAAAATAAAACTATTATTTACAATAAAAAAAAGAAAACAAATAAAATAAAACTTTAAAGGAAAAATATCTCCTTTAGCTCATCGCTGTCAGAGAAAGGCACGGTCCCCAACAAACTGGCAACATTACCTCTCTGAATAGCCAAACTAATGCGTTGGCCGAGGTAAGTGCCAGCCTTTGGATCACCACAGGCCTCGGAGAGGCGAACAGACACTTCCTTTACGAAACGTCGTGCCTCGCCTCCCCACGTCCCAAGAGTTTCAACGGCGAAAGGAACGAAAAAGTAGTCTTTGACTAAATTTCCATATTTTCGCCGCTTGAAACTCTCAGCCAGTGCCGCCGCAGCTCCCGCCTCGATCTCAGACTTGGACAAATAGCAGGGCGCCAAAGTGTCGACGCACGTGGCGTCCCACACAAGTGCCCTGCCATTCTTCCAAGGCATCAAAGACATTCCATCAGGTCTCTTGCCATCCTCACGTGCCAAGCCACACGGCTCAAGCACCGCCGGCACACGAGCGGTGACAAGGGCCCGACGAATAATATCATTTAATGCTGAGTGTCGGGACAGACGACCAGCGCTTCGCTGGCAAGACAACCCATGGTGGCCAAACTCGTCAACACGTGCCCCACAACCACAGCGATGAGCTTCGTTTATCCTTACACCGAGCCTCAAACCCACTCCCAGACAGAAAGTAGTTCCATCTAGAAGCGTCCCAATCTTCTCAGACGGCAACGCATTCAACCAAAGCCCCGATTCAGGCTCAGCCGTAGCCCGGAGACGCGCCCGCTGTGCAGGACTAGAAGCAGAATTAATTATGGACAATTGAATCTGCCTGCACAGTGGATCATCCCAGGACCTCTGAAAAACGGCCCCTGACGGAAGCTCGGCATCCTGCCCCAGCAGAGACAGCCAAGCAATTCTGGCATCGGACAAACCCGACGTCTGCACCGAACCCAAAGCCCCGTGAATAATTTTTGCGTGCAGACCCTGAGTAGCATGCGCCGAAGACAGAAATGCTGGCAAAGCAACACTGGACGCACTCCGAATCCCAAGACCACCAAACCGAATTGGTAAAGTGGCCTGGGTCCAACTGCCATCATCAAAATTTAAATTTAGAATTTTCGAAAGTGTTTCACGTAAAAGGGAATCTAAATGATTTAAAGCCGATATATTTCGCCAAAGTTCCGAACATCTGAGATAGTATGTGAATTTAGGAACGAATAAACAGAATTTTATAATTGTATAAGCCAAATGAGGGTTAATAGATTCTAAAATAGAAGTCGATTCGAGGAATTTTTTCATTTTTGTATCGATGAAGGCAGCGGATGTATCGGAGTTCAAAGGGGCACCAAGGAGGAGAAGCGAACTTTTATCCAAAATTTTAATACCAGGTGCTATGGATTCGAATGTTTCAATGATGTTGAATTTTGTCTCGTTTGATATGGCATCATTTATGAAAATTTCGCATTTAGATGAATTTAGAGATAATCCTATAGATGAGAAACTGTTTTGAATTTTTTCTAAATCTCTTAGAACGGCAGTCGCTTCGCCTCCTATAGTGCCATCGTCCAGATACCACACATTGAAGCCCGACGTAAGAGCCTCAATATGTGGATGGATTGCCAGGCTGAACAATGCCGGACCAAGAGGGTCACCTTGTTGACATCCAGTACACGAATGTATTAAATTTTGATTATAAATTAATTTTGATGGATTTCCATAACTTTGCCAAATGTAATTATAAATGTTGGGTACTTTTTCTTTCACCTGGTCCAACAAGGCAGCCCTATCTACCGAGTTGAAAGCATTCTTGACATCAACCTTCAAAAGGACCTCACCCGAGCCATGCTCGCAAAATGTGCGCGCAGCATGCACTGCAGCTTCACACCCACCGCGCGTGCCAAATCCCAACTGTGTGGGCTCGAAATAAGGCCCGATAATTGGTGCAATATGCCGACAGCAGATCTTTGACACAACGCGGCGTATAGTGTTGCCGACTGCAATGGGCCGTATACCACCATCCTTATTCTTCAAAGCACACAGACTTGCCCCGTAAAGCAAGTCCGTGACCTCCCCACACACTTTGCCTGCCAGCATGAGGTTCACGAGCCGCGTCAGCTGCGCCAGGAGGGCCTCACCAGTGACCCCGACGGCCCCACACAACAAATCCTTCAAGTGTTGAGGCGTTAGGCCATCGAGGCCACCAGCCGAGCCACTCCTGAACGACAGGACCGCCTCGAGCACCTCCTGCGCCGTTGCCTCGTGCTGGGGCGAAGAGAAGGCCGACGGATCTGGCTCACCCAGGCTACCCCTTGAAGGTGGATGCTTGTCCTGCAAAGATTGGAGCGTTTCAGGGCAGTCAGGAGCAATGCTATCATTAGAAAATAACAAACGTGCTGCACCGCTAACGTCTCCATCAGCTATTTTAATTTTGATTTTATTTTGTAGATTAAATGGTTTCTGTTTTCTTTTATGTAGAAGTGGTATTTCCAAATGATTATTGCAGTTGTCTTTTATTGATTGCGTGGCTGATTTTGAATTTGATGCTATATGGAGAGTGCTATAAGTGAACAAAAAGAAATCTTTCCAGCTATTAACATCATTGTTGTCAACCACGTTTTTCAAAATACTTGTCAATGATTTGGCGACGGATACTCGGGCTCCTTTGGGTATTCTTTTTACTAGAGGAATGGATGATTTCAATTTTCCTAATGTTTTCCAAAGGGTGGATATTGTATGAAAATTTGAAGAATTGGACGAAGTAGCTGTAACGGGTAATGAACTTGGTAGGTTGTGGAGGTGTTTATGGCATTTGGATATATGAATATTGAGACCGTGCTTACCTTTAAAAAACCGTGGCTGAGAACAATGGGGGCATTTTTCTTGCTGTGTTAGCGGCGCGGGCACTGCTCCTGACAGAGGCTCGGCACTTATATCATTATTTAACATTAACGGTATTATACTTAAAAATATTTATAAAACTTAGAAAAACATAAAGATTATAAAAGGTAAATATTTACATTATATACAAAAAACTAAAAACCAAAAAAAATATTCAACATCAAGCACAGTGCGCAGGCACTGACGCAGCTTCGAAACAACCACCAATAGGAATCTTCCAATTTGATTTTCTCTGGAACTGATCCCCTCTCTCATTGGCTGGTTGATATTGGTCAGGCGCCTAGCAACACCGCACCGCAGCAATCAATAATAAACGCTTTTATTTTGTTGAAGAGTGTAGCAAACACAAATAAAAGAGCCGGCACTATCATAAAACACACACAATAGATGGCAGGGGTGGTCTTCTTAATGTTACATGGGCTTATATTTTATTTGGAGTTATAAGCAATTTAAAAATTATTTTCTTCTTGTTCTTAGTTAGTTGTTGTCTAGACATACGAGATTTGTTATTAGGACCCATGTCCCGATTTTGATAAAAAAAAACTGCATTCATACTTTATTTGAAAAATAAAACTGTATGCAGTTTGAGAAACGAACCTGGTTTCTTTGAAAAAATAAACTTGCACTTTTCACTTTTTTTTTAAATATCGACTGTGTAGGTCTTAGGCTATAAATGTCTCTATGAAACTTGGAAATGAATAAAATGTATTGTTTTGGTATACTTCATATCATATTAGGTGTTTGAAGAGGTAATAGATAATTCCATGTTCGGGGAACAGGTAGGTTTCTTCACGATCTTTCCCTCGCCGTAGGATTCCATGCATTTCGTAAATGAATAGTAACTAGTGACCCGCTCCGGCTTCGCTCGGGTACAAAATATATAGCCTACTCGACTATTTAATGGATGTTATTATACATATAAACCTTCCTCTTAAATCACTCTATCTATTAAAAAAAACACATCAAAATCCGTTGCGTAGTTTCGAAGATTTAAGCATACAAAGGGACATGGGCACAAAGAAAGCGACTTTGTTTTGTACTATGTAGTGATATAATATTCTTATGTATGTGCTACTACTTACCATAATTTCTACTATATAGACGGTAAGGTATAATAATTTTAAATATTTGTGTGTTTCTTTCTGTTTTAGAATGAAAAGAACTTTAGATTCGGTAGCTGATGAAAGTCTCGATCCTAAAGGAAAACTAGCCATACTGTTTCAGGTAATATATTTACCTAATAGTCATATCGCCATATACAGTGTGTTAGGGATGGATTTAGCGATAATTTAGGATCATTTAGTACATCCTATTTCACCCACAAAACAGCCATTTTTTATTTTAATTTTTGTTATTGATTTGTTCGGCAAAAAATGATAATTATTGTCGATCTTAAAGCGGTTACAAAAAAATCTTTAATAGATAGCTAATAATATGGTCTATTAATTATTAATACAATTTCGAACAAATAAAGAAAAATGATGTGTTAAAATAATTTAAACACTGACAATGCATAGTGGCGCCAGTATTAAAATGTAAAATATTGTCTTTTGTTCTTGTAACTTAAACCTTATAAAAAGTTACTGGGACTGCACTTTTAGCGTTGACTAACTCTTTGTCTACAATTCCAGAAAAACCGGCACAACAACGAAGCTTTTATATCAGAACCCAAAACGCTAGCCCCGCCAACTTTGGGAAAAAGTACTTTGAAAAACGAACCTCAGACCGTTAGTGTGGCGCCAACCGACAATTTACTGGAAAATCCGGTGAGAAAAATAATAATTACATATACATTCACGTCCTAAAAAATGCAAACAGACACCCAGTGTCAGGCAAATGTTTTGACTTTCAATGAATGACCTGTACTTGTACTTATGTTGAATAAAAACATTTGACTTTGACTTTAATCCCTTTTGGGGTGGACAGAACCTGTGGGATATAATATATCCTAGGCCACTTTGTAGGCCATCGACCAACAATTTTTAAGTAGTTAGTCTACGTCCCTATGTCGCCTACAACATGCCGGGAAGAATGGCAGCTACTTAGCATTCTTTTTACGTCCCAGCTAGCACAAGACAAATTCAAAATAATAATTCGTTGAAATTTGAAGCTCAGTCGATAGGGGTTGGATTTGTATCTCAGAATACAGGGTTTAAACATCGGAGCATGTATTGAAATAAAGTTGTATGTATGTGAAACTAAAGTTGATGACCTCCGTGGCGCGATCGGTTAACCACCTGAACGCTAATCGTGAGGTCTCGATTCCCGGTGGAGGCTGAGTTAAGAACTACGCTTTTCTACTGCTTTCCAGTCTGGTTGTTGATTGTATAGCAGCTATATATGTATTTATCTATATGTAATAAATATATATTAGTTAAATATACGTTGACTAGTACCCTTAACACAAGCATTAAATCTTAGCAAGGGACTAGGTCAATTGGTGTAATGATGTCCTAAATTATTATTATTATATGCCCTATTGTTAAACCACCTCAACATGTCATACAAATTTTAGACTTTCAATGGATGTACTGTACATGTACTTATATTGAATTCATTTTACTATGACATACATACATATTAATATCCTTTCTCCCTTCCAAACATCGTGAGGAGACCTACCTGTTCTTGGAACAGGTAATAGTAAGTGCTTGTAAATGGCGACATGGCTTACCACCTGTCACATTGAGCACTAACAATCTGGTCAACACGTGAATTCGAGGTAGACATAGAATGACTACCTTCGCAATTGCGGAGATGGAAATCTGAACCTCTGACTACCCCGCAAGGGTCAATGGTCGTGAATGCGTTATAGTCTCCGTTCCAGAGTGGACAGAACCCCAGTCATATATATTTTTAATGTCGACGACCTCAGTAGCGCGATCGGTTAGCCACCTGAACGCTAATCGTCGTCTCGGGTTCGATTCCCGGTGGAGGCAGAGTTGAGAACTCCGCTTTTCTTCTGCTTTCCAGTCTAGTTGTTGATTATATATGCTAGGTATATTTGTATTTATCTATATATAATACGTATATATTTCTTAAATATACGTTGACCAGTACCTTTAACACAAGTCTTA
>JAMBLF010001957.1:0-22433 GCA_030578115.1 Leucoptera coffeella | reverse complement strand
GGCTAACCTGTCACCAATATTCCATACAACATCGCAAGCCCAATATTGTTGCAAAAGCTGACCTAGATGATACTAAATCTCCGAGGTTCTGTCCACCCCGAAAGGGATTATAAGACGTGGATATATATGTATGCATAAATATTAATTTTCTTTAAATTTTATTTCATATATTGATATGTAGTAAATAATATTTGAAGTATTCATTGTTCGATACCTTGAAATTAGTACGTCACCGAAAGGTTACCTGTTATAGTGACGTACATTCCAGAATTAAATAAATAAATAGATTTTATTAATTATGTGAGACCGGGTCAAATCACGATAAATTTATAAAGATATGTGATTACCTTTATTTTACACATAATTAATAAAATGAGTATAAATCGCGAGTGATTAATAACTAGCGGGACTTATCGCGTATGTTTTTATATAATAAAGGTAACTTTATTATATAAAAACATACGCGATAAGTCCCGCTAGTTATTAATCATGAGTATAAATCGCGAATCTCTTAAAACTATAAATCGCGAGTGTTTAAAAATAACTAAAATAAAAAGTAGTCTAAACCTGACTATTCCCCCAGATTCTGGACTCCTGGTCCCGAAGCCAGTTTCCTGGAGGACCTTCGCTACTTCCGAGGCTTTGTCCAGATCCAAGACCTTGTGGACTCAGCCATCATACAGCTGTCCAAACGCACAGGGGGTAGACAGAAAAGGGAGGTTCAAAAAGAGGACAAGTTTGCTGTTTACGCCCAACAGATGCCGTATCCGTGTTATAGGAGGGATTAGTAAGTGTATATAAATTGTGTATGAGTAATAGCGGCTGTAGCCCAGAGGGTAAGACCTCGGACTTCGTATGAGAAAAGTCCTTGGTTCGAATCCCGACTCTGGCATGTGCCAATGAATGAAATTTAAATGTGTTTTTCATTTACGTACATAATTTACAGTCGCTAACGGTGAAGAAAACATCGTGAGGAAACCTGCCTATCCCTCAGGATAGCTAATAGTCAGTATCTATATACGGCGATACGGTTCACTACCTATCACGTTGGGTGCTGTCTATCTAGTGATATGCGGACTTCGAATGACCCATACCTAACATGCCTTCGAAATTTCGGAGATGGGCATTCAAGCCTCTGACTACCCCGCCATAATAAAAAAGGGAGTGTGTATACACAAGTCGTGAAGCGTATGTTTGTTTGTAGTAAGTGTATACTATAGTCTATTTTTTAAAAGAAACATGTACCGAAATGGGCTTGGTTCTGTATCAGTGGGTACAGGGTTCAAATCCCGCTTGAGCATGTACCAATGGAAATGAATTTCTATGTACATTTTCATAATTAAAACACATTTACGAAATGTATCGAATAATACGGTGAGGGAAAACATCGTGAGGAAACCTACCTGATCGTCGAACAGTGCTTGCAAATGGTGACATGGCTTACCACCTGTCACATTGATTACTGACTATCTGGTTAACACGTGGGATCGAGGTGGCTACTTCCGCGATTGCGGAGATGGACACGTGAACCTCTGAGTACCCTGCAAGGGTTAATGGTCGTTTTTATATGTATATATCTCTTTCTACAGTTATAAGACTTTTCTTTAATTTATAACGCCTGTGAACACACCAAAAAGCATCTTTTTGTATTTAAATTCCATTCTAGCACATTTTTCAAAACAGCTGACTATATTCAATTTCAAAATACCAATACTTATCATGTTTTATTTGTACCCAGCTTCCAGTCATCCCTGTACGAGTCTCAGGCACTGATAGTGGCTCTGTTCTTCGCGTTAGTGTACTCTGTGTCTTCGGCAATAAGGTTCATTGTTGCTGAGAAGGAGTCTGGGAATACTATGGTTAGTATATTCACGTATGTAGGATTGTACTACCCTTTGAGGTAGTCAGAGGTTCAGTGTCCACTATTGATTCATTGTGAGGCTCTTTGGTCACTCAAATGTACCTTATGTACATAATAATTAGGATAGCGTAAATGGACACTTGAAATCCTGACTACTCTGTAAGGGTTAATGGTCGTGAATGTGATAAGTCTATTTGCGTGTATATCTACAATATTATAAAGTATATATGTATGGTTAAAAATACTAAGTAGATACCGTAAAATAACGTAACAAATCAGTACTACGATAAGAAAATCTTAAAGAAACCTCATCATACTCAATATAGCAACTTTAGAACTCTGCTACTTTGTCGGTCCTTCTAAAACTACCACTTTTTCAGCTAATGTCCATAATGGGCGTGAACCTAAGAAACCACACCCTCTCGTGGTTCATCGCTTCGCTCCTGGAGATGCTGCTTACCTTCCTCAGCATGACAGTCGTGCTGAAGGCTGGTGGAGTTCTCCCCAGGACTAATGGATCGCTCTTCATGGTTCTGCTGATCAACTTCGGCTTTTCGGTCTTGATGTTTTCGTGAGTATTGTTTTGGTTGTACTGAATTAATAATCTATTTGATTACTCTTAATTAACGTAAGGTAAGGTTAGGAGTAGATTATATTCATTATCGTTATTATTAAGGTCCTCAAAATTCAAGTGTCATCATATAGCTTACAAAATGACAGGTGATATTCTATGATACCGTTTATTATTCTGAAAAATAGGCATGTTTCTATTTCATTTAAAAAAAAAAGGGATGCTTCTTTTTCTATAACATACTCGTACATATTTTTAACTCACTTCACTTAACTACTCGTTTTTTTTTACATAATCTACAAGTACTATCTCACAAACTGAACTATATCCACTTGCAATTATTTAATTCTTATGCAATTATTATATATTTACAATTTCATACTCAACTGATTGATTATAAATACATACGCTTTACGACTTGTTACACTCCCTTTTTTATTCTACTGGGGCAGCCAAAAACCTAAGTGACCATCTCTGAAATTTCGAAGGCATGTTAGGTATAGTGAGCCATACGCCGAAGCCCGCGTTTCACTAGATAAACAGCAGCCAATTTAGTGTTAGTGAACCGTATCGCCGTATATAGACTATTACCAATCCCGAGGGATAAGCAGGTTTCCTCATGACGTTTCCCTCACCTTTTAATTAAAATAAATACGGATATAATATGAAAGTCCAAGCCAAATAACTGTCAAGTATATTTATTTTATTTGAGAACTAGCGACCCGCTCCGGCTTCGCACGGGTATAAAATATATAGCCTACTCTACTATTTAATGGATGTTATTATACATATAAACCTTCCTCTTGGATCACTCTATCTATAAAAAAACCACATCAAAATCCGTTGCGTAGTTTCAAAGATTTAAGCATACAAAGGGACATAGGGACAGAGAAAGCGACTTTGTTTTATGCTATGTAGTGATTTACCGCTTATTTTTGTTCCTTCCACCAGATACCTAATCTCGAAGGTGTTCCACTCGGCCAGCCTGGGTGCCGTTTGCGGGGGCCTGGGCTACTTGGTCACTTACATGCCTTTCGTCATCCTGCTCTCGCTGGAAGCTGTGCTCAGTAACTTGCAGAAGATCGCTACGGTAAGTGTCAGTCTTTTTATTTCCATACTTATGCTTATAATGGTAAACGTAGTGTGGGACGCCCCCCGGCAAGGTGGGAAGACGACCTGCGCAGGTTGGCCGGCATCGAATGGATGCGAACGGCCACTGACCGGGAGATGTGGCGTCATTTGGGGGAGGACTATGTCTAACAGTGGATTCAGACAGGCTAATGATTGATGCTTATAATGGAGTTATGTCAGTCAAACTAAAGCCTTACCTATAAGTATGATTTAATAAATAAAAGGGTTACGTTAGGAGTACCTATAATCACGGAGTGTGTATGAGAAGATGTATGAAGCAAAAGTGGTCTATCAGGATAGGGACAAATGGGGATCTGTGATCTCTACCTACCCCTCTACAGGGAATCAGGCGTGATGTGTATGTATGTAATAAAAGAAATGTTAGATTCCCGTGCAAGTCTGGGACGCAAAAAAGAAAACTAGCAGCCGTTCTTCCCGGCATGTCGTAGAAGGCGACTAAGGGACTAGGGGTCAATGGAATCTATTGGGCGATGGCTTGCCTCACATCACAACCACAATATTTGTGCAAAACAGTTACCTTGGAAGTATTATCATCTTCAAAAAGGTTCTGTCCACCCTGAAAGGAATAAGAGCACGTGAATGTATATGTATGTAATAGAATGTAAATAAACTAATCACCTAAGTTTTTTTTAACTCCAAAAACTGGCTTATAGAGGGTATATCTTTATCTCCCATCTACCTATAAAAAAAACTAATTCTACAGCTAAACATACTTATTTTTAATACATATTTAAACATGTCAATGACTTAACTTATATATAACATAAAGTGCTATTACAATTCTGTCTCCACCGGGAATCAAACCCAACCCAACCCATCTATTATCGTTATAGTTTTAAGAGATTCGGGATTTATACTCATTATTAATAACTAACGGGACTTATCACGTAAGTTGCCCGTGACCATGGCTGCTGCAACGTAGCCGAAACGTCGGGTTAGTAAAGGTAACATTATTATATAAAAACATACGCGATAAGTCCCGTTATTTATTAATCATCTTTTATCGTTCAAATATTTAACCATCTCATCACATCATCCCCTTTCAGTGCCTATCAATGTCCTCATGTTTCTGCTACTCCATGCTGCATATCGTGAGGTTTGAAGCCATAGGCACGGGGGCAGGCTGGTCTGACATCTGGAGATCAGCTGATGGAGAGGATATCCTGACTATTGGGCTGACTATGATCCTGGTGTTCGTAGATGGACTCATTTACTTGGGGATCGGCATGGCGATTGATCGGTTTTATGGTAAGTTAGAATAAATAGGTATCTTGACTGATATTTCTGTTAAGATGGTCAGAGAGGCTTGTGATTGTCTATGGTACCCATTTTCTATCAGATATTCAGTATTCACGGTAATAGGTTGTTGTCCATGTTACTAAGACACTGTATTTTAACTATAAACTATGTAAGATTTCTTCACGAGAATTTCCTTCATAGTAAAACTTAGGTATTTCGTTTCCAATGAACGTGTATTAAACTCCATTAAACAAATTAAAACTTAGTATTAAAACCTTATTAAGATACCCGAAAGTATGTTTTATTGGTCATTCACGTATGATACTTTAATTTACTAGTGGGATTATATGTACCATGATTTCAGAGTGACTATTCTTCCATGTGTAATAATCCTAATACCCGTTTATAAAACCTTTTAAATCGTTGAATGTCATGAAATAAATTAATATATTTTATTTCATGACATCCACCGACTTGACACCATCCTTAACTTTTAATCATCATCTCAAAGTATTTAACCTTACCACCTTCTACCCAGGTCCTAAGACCCTGACAACCAACATACGGACCACAAAGACCTCAACAGAGAAGGCCGGAGTAAGCATCGTGGGTATCAGCAAGGTGTACCACCGAGGATCGAAGCCGAAGAAAGCACTGGACAACGTGTCCATCGAACTGCATAAGGGCCAGATCACTACCCTGTTAGGGCATAACGGAGCTGGGAAAACTACGTTAATGTAAGTGATCTAAGTATCTGCCTTTCATTAGTCTGCGTAAGTCTACTAATGCTTTATGCAAAATAACAGTTCCATAACAGATCAGTAGTGTGAAGTTGGTTGTCGATTAGCAAAAGTGACAAATTTTGCCAGTTGAAAGCGATATTTGACACTTGCTTTAGTTATATTGAAAACTGTGTAACGTAGTCTTTAGTGCACAAATATCTTCGCAATGACCACGATAATCTCTAATAGCTTTACGTAAATATTATCATCTTCAAGGTTTTGTCCACATTGAAAGAGATTAGAGGACGTGAATGTATATGTATGTAATAAAAAAATCAAAGTAAATCTTTAGCTTTTTTTACCATTCTGGTCTTGGATTTAAATAAACTTATCAGCTATTTTTTTTCCTTACAACCCTAGAAGGACAAAGAAACTTCATTTGTGACGGCTTGGTTCATAAGGTTTCAATTTACATATTATCTTATCATTAACATAAATAATTTATCCAGTTTTACCTAATAAGTATATCTTCGTATACAGTTTCTTCCTAACACCAACTAACCATTCCAGAAAAATAATAACCGGCGCCCTGAAGCCCACGAGCGGCCACGTGACCATCCGTGGCGACAGAGTGGACACTGACACGCGGCTCGGCGTCTGTCTCCAGAATGACGTGCTGTACCCTCACCTGACTGCTGAGGAGCATCTAAGGCTGTACGCCCAGCTCAAGGGGGGGTTGAGGGATGAGGAAATTGGGGAGGAAGTTAATAGGTGAGTTGGATAAGGCTACCTCTTCGTCTTCTCGTCAGATAGAGGACTTATCCCAACTAGGGGTCTCTATGACATGTTTCTTGATTCCATACTATTCTATTAGACGTCAATTTTGCAGTCATTTGTTTTTTTTATATCGTTCTTTAATTTTTTTATGTTTCGTGTATGTTGTATAGTGAAAAAAAATTCCTTACCTGTAAGTCCTTTAATCCCTTTCGAACCTCTAAGATATAATGATATCTTTCAGGGTTCGATTCCTGGTGGTGGAAGTAGGGTTCTGTTATAGATTAAAATAATACTTAAGTTTTGCTCGCGTAAGCCTCCTCATACCGCGTCGTTTTAAGTGCTGACTTTGCAGCCAACGTTTCATTATTAGTATCGTGCGTTCATATCGGAGTTCTCTTCCAACCATCAAATGGTTAAGACGGTTCGCTAACAATACCTTGTATTCGGCTTAGGGAAAATAAAAAGTGTTTTTTTTTTAAAAAAGCATTTCATTTCGTCCGCACAACATTGGTGGCAGCGGTGGGATACCGTTCTTGAGGCATATCGTATATATGCCCACCGGTATTCCGAACAAAGCGCGAACGAAATTCGGTGTGCTTGTAAGCCGTGAGGAGCCGTACCTCACGCCAGTGCCGTACTTCCCGAGGAAGCTCGTCAGTCGTGACACAGGCCGTGTCACGCCAGCCCTCGACCAGCCGAGCGTATCAGCCGTCGCAGACGTCGTTGCAGAGAGAGCCCTGCAACCCCGAGAACCGACGTCGTCCTCTGCTGTCCAGCAGAAACCCGGTGACAACATCAGGACTAAAGTGATGCAGTTTCTACTGTAAGTGAATCTTTTCTTATTTTGTGGGAGAGCGAAGAACACCTAAACATCTTTAAAGAGGATTTTCTACTGAGATTTTATATTTTATCGTTACTTTTTTAGTTTTTGTGACTAGCTTTGATTTTACCCTTTTTTAAAAATGGCTCCTAAAAAGGACATAAAGAATGATGAATTCACAGACGCAGAGGAAGTCGAGACAAAAAAGTTGTCTCTCAACCTCCTTACTAAATTTATAAAACCCTATAATGGGGATAGGGCGTCTCTTCCCGCGTTTCTCACAAATTGTGAGAACGCCATTGAGCTGGCAGAAGATAGCCAGTTGAGCTTCTTATGCAAGTACATAATATCACAATTAGAGGGAAAAGCTCAGTTAGCTTGCTCCCTACGGAGATTCGACAAATGGTCAGACTTAAAGAATTTCCTTAAAACTAATTTCGGGGAGAAAAAGCACTCCACCCACTTACTTCTAGAACTTCAGAACTGTAAACAGTTCTCGACCGAAGAGGTCATTCAATTCTCGTTGCGGATAGAGGCTTGCCTAACAAGACTCCTATCTGACATTCAATTTTCGGGATGTTCGGAGGCCGAGAAGCCTGGCAGAATAGCTGCCATGGAAGATCTGGCACTCAACACCTTTCTCTTAGGGTTAAACCCTAACTTTTCTCATATAGTCCGATGTAGAAACCCCAATACGTTGAGTGAGGCTATCACTCACGCTATTGAAGAGGAAAAGCTCTTCAACCTCACGAAGGTATCGAGGCCTTCAAAGGTATGCGACCGTTGCAAAAGGCAAGGGCATACTTCCAATGAATGCTTTAAGCATAAATCAAAATTTTATCCAATTAATTTTCAATCCAATTACAGGGCTAATAATTCTAGGCCTATTAACTATTCTTACAATAATCCTAATTCTTATAACAATAATTCTAATGCTAATACCAAATTTTGTAAGTATTGTAAGAATCCGGGGCATACGATACAAGAATGCCGAAAGTTGGAGTTTAAGAATAAGTCTAATCCCCAACAAGCACAGCGAGCACCTTATCAGGTGAAACCTGAGCCTCGCGTGTCTGCACCCGTACAACACGTTGTATGCAAGTCCGCCACAGAGCAGACTTTAAATTAGATGACGCTCCTGTTGTGTGTCGCCCGGGGGCGTATACAGAACTTAAGGACACACTTAAAGATGATCATAATTTTTCTAATTTCTCTGATTTTTCTAAGTTCTCTGATTTTTCTAATTTTTCATCTCAACCAAAGTTGTTGAGTTCGTCCCAGTCACAAGACTTGAGACAACCCTCTGAGTTCACTGAGTTTATTACATCTCAACCCCAGCAGTTGAGTTTCGATTCTAAATTGAATCAATTTTCTAAGTTTAACACTTATAATGACGTCAAGTCTAAACCTGTTAAGGAGCCTGTGGTTTGTACAGATGCTCCGAAGGTCATTCATTCTGTTCCTATTTTTGAAACGAAAAGTTTGTTACGTATTTCTTTACCACATTTATATATTAATGCACCGCAACATTGTTCCGCACCTTTGTGCTTTTTAATTGACACGGGCGCTTCCGTAAGCGTCATGAAAATTACATGTTTCGATACTTTACCGAAACTTTCTAAGGAGATCATTAAATTGAAAGGTATCAATGACTCTGAATCCTTTTGCGAGACTCTTGGCTCGTTTAATTTAAATTTTTGCATACAGAATAGTAATTATTCTTTTAAATTTCACGTCATAAACGATGATATTAACCTTAATTATGATGGCATGATAGGGTCAGATTTTATGAGATTTTTCAATTGCACACTTGATTTTAATTCAAGTGAACTGTATTTACATGATCATATTTTTAAAATAAAGTACACGCAACCTACATACATTATTCCCGCACGTTCAGAAGCCGTGATAGAATGTAACTTAACTAATGCTGACAAAGATTTACAACGGCTATTCCCACGAAACGAAGGGCTGATACTCGATCACACGATTTGTGATGGTGTTTACGTATCAAATTGCATCGCCACTATTAAACAAAACAAGCGTGTGAACGTCTCAATTTTGAACACCACTGAAACACCAGTAAAGGTAGATAATTATTCCGTGTACTTAAGTCCTATTGATTACGATAATTTTTCATTTCCGATAAATAATACTTACATTTATTCCAACCTTTCTCGTAGAGAGAAAGTTTTGAAACTCGTTCGTCACGAGCATCTTAATCCAGAAGAGAAGAAGGCTCTTTTGGATTGCTGCGCAGATTACGCTGACATATTTCATCTCGAAGGCGAACCATTAACACACACTCATGCATTGAAACATAACATTAACACGGGAGACGCGGCTCCCATCCACGTCAAATCATATAGATTTCCGGAATGCCACAAGGAGGAAGTTGATAAACAAATCAACTCCATGTTAGAACAAGGCATTATTCAAAATTCAATCTCCCCATGGTCCGCCCCTGTGTGGATCGTTCCTAAGAAGGCAGATGCCTCTGGGAAAAAGAAATGGCGTATAGTCATTGACTATCGCAAACTCAATGACGTAACAGTGGCCGAAATCTTCCCAATTCCATTGATTAGTGATATTTTGGATCAATTAGGCAAAGCTAAATATTTTTCCACACTTGACCTTGCTTCCGGTTTTCACCAAGTATTAGTCGATCCTTCAGATATTCAGAAAACCGCTTTTACAATTGTTAATACTAATGCTTCAACAGGGCACTACGAATTTACACGAATGCCTTTCGGACTTAGGAATAGTCCGCATACATTCCAACGTCTTATGACGATGGTTCTTACGGGATTACAAGGATTACATTGCTATGTTTATTTAGATGACTGTATAGTCTATTCATATGACCTCCCTAGTCATATGGAAAAATTACGTTTAATTTTTGATCGTTTTCGTAAATTTAACCTCAAGTTACAACCCGACAAGTGCGAGTTTTTACGTCGTGAAGTTTCTTATTTAGGACATGTCATAACCGACCAAGGGGTCCAACCAAACCCAGATAAGGTGAAGACTATTACCAATTTTCCGATTCCACGTAATGTTAAACATATAAAGTCATTTTTAGGACTAGTTGGTTATTATCGTAGATTTATTCCAAATTTCTCCCAAATTACGAAACCTCTTACTAGTTTACTAAAGAAAAACATTATTTTCGTTTGGAATCCTGAACAGGACCAAGCATTTAATTTATTAAAGGAAAAACTAACTACTGCACCTTTATTGCAGTATCCTAATTTTGAACAATCTTTTATTTTAACTACGGATGCTTCTAATTACGCCATAGGCGCTATCTTATCTCAAGGCGATATCGGCAAAGATAAGCCCATCGCTTACGCATCTCGAACCTTAAACAAAGCGGAATGCAATTATTCCACTACGGAACGCGAAATGTTAGCTATTATTTTTGGCGTTAAATCCTTTAGACCATATCTTTATGGTCGAAAGTTCACCATAGTTACTGATCATCAACCCTTAAGGTATATTTTTAATGTTAAAGATCCAAGTTCACGCCTTATTCGATGGCGTTTGAAGCTCGAAGAATACGAGTACGACATTGTTTATAAACAAGGCAGACTGAATTCAAATGCTGACGCATTATCTAGATATCCTATTCACGTTACGACACGTTCGAATCGTAATCAGGACACGAGTCCTTACTCTGAATCTTATGAAACATATTTCAAATATCAATTTACTAACACTTTAACTACACTTAATACACAAATTGAGGAACATTTACAGAGTATTCATACTACTAAATTCGATTTCATTGCTATACCTACTTCTCTAGATTTTGACGAGAGTATGCCAAATGTTAACCAAATTTTATCCCATTTATCTAACTCTGAATCTTTACTTAATAATGAACGTGAACCTTTTACTATTCTCCCTTATGTAGATGGTAATAAAACTTATTTCTTTTTATTTACAAAGACTCATCATTTCGAGGAGAGTAATTATAAAACTATTTTTAATTTACTAATGAATTTACGAGATCTTATTTTAACAAATAACCCCTCTCTTACTGATCTCGCTATCACTGACTTTATTGAACCTTTTTCTAAGTTCGTTTACACTAAAATACATAATATGATACGTTACATATTTCATAACACTAAAGTTAAGATACATATATACAAAAACAGTTTAAGATATCCTACTCCTGCGGAAGTACCGCAGATATTAAAGGACAATCATGATTCTCCAATTGCCGGACACCCAGGTGTCAAACGTATGTTAAATAGAATTAAAGAATCTTTTTATTGGAAATCTATGTCAACCGACATAGAAAACTATGTTAAAAACTGTAAGCTCTGTCAGGTCAATAAACCTTACAGGCATAAGAATAAATCACCTATGATTATTACTACTACGAGCACAAACCCTTTGAACGACTAGCACTTGATGTAGTCGGACCTTTACCGAATTCCGGTAATCAACAGTTTAAGTATATGCTTACAATGCAAGATGACCTAACTAAATTTACATGCGCTTATCCCATGGTATGCGCAACAAGCGAAGAAATTGCTTCCAATTTAATACATTTCATGTCTCTTTTCGGTTTCCCAAAGACAATTTTGACAGACTTAGGTACATGTTTTACATCGGAATTATTTCAACATGTGACCAAAATTTGTAAGATTAAGAATCTTTTTACTACTCCGTATCATCCACAAACAAATGGCGCGTTAGAACGTAGTCATTCTACTCTAAAAGAGTATCTAAAATCTTATGTTAATGAGAATCAAAATGATTGGCATAAATTCTTATTTACAGCTATTTTAGCTTATAACACTACCCCACACAGCACTACTCAGTTCACACCTTATGAACTCTTATACGGTTATAAACCATCTATACCATCTTCATTATACGATTCTGGTTCGGATAACACTTATCCAGAATATATTAAGTATTTACAGTATCGCATGAAGTATTGTCGCGATAAGGCAATACAAAATATTAATAATAGTAAGGAAAATTCCAAAGCCTGTTATGATAGATCCACACGTCGGATCGAATATAAATCAGGAGAATTAGTTTACTTGAAATGTCATCATAAACAAGGTAAATCCCTTGCGCCTGTTTGGAAAGGCCCTTATAAGATTATCAAAGTTTTTAACAATAACCATAACGTTATTTTAGCCATTGGACGTAAACACGTGAAATATCATTTTGACCAAATTAAGCCTGCCAATTGTTCTCCGCATTAATTCCAAAATATTTTAATTAAGTTGATATATACTATAAGTAAGTACAAACTATCTTCTATTCTCTATTTACTATTTCTAACCTCTTGGACACTACTCTGAATTCTATTCTCTTTTCTAAGTCTAATATTCTACACCCTTCTATCATAAGTCCTTCTAGTTTATATTTAGAACTATCTAAGCATAGTAATTTACTGAATAGTCGTCTCGATTTCCCTGTCGTTTTGAATATCGATAATATACATAACTTAATGGATATCTCAAAGCTGGTCTCCTATTTTTATAATAAGAAAATTGTATTTGCTTTACAAATTCCATTAGTTTATCCAGAATTATATACTGTGTATAAGAATATACCTTTACCAATTCCTCATGATCAAAATAAACCAAATACCTTTTCTTTGGTTCAACCTTCTAAATCTTATATAGCATTAACAGAAGATAGACTGCAATACGCATTATTAGATAATTTACAAGATTGTCAAAAGATTTATAGTAATTATTCTATTTGTCCTAAATTAAATTCTTATTCTACTATTAACAACCCTTGTTGTGAAAGTAAACTTATTTGTGATGTAATATTGTCTATGCCAAAAGAATGTAACACTAAATTACTATTTGGAAATATTGATATTTGGCAGAAACTGCTTAACAACAGATGGATTTTTGTTCAATCTTCTCCTACTAAATTAACAGTGAAATGTGATAACAACATTATTACAGATTATTCTATACATGCCACAGGCATTTTAACCCTAAATGAAAATTGTATTGGTTATGCAAAAACCACACAGATAATTCCAAGCTCTACTAAAAATTTATTAATGTCTAGTAACTTTGAAACTGGTTTTGATATAATTGAAGATGATTGTTGTCGAAAAGAAAAATTTAATCATACTATTCCATATTTAGCTCCTATAACGTTATCGAACATCGATTTAGAATCTTTACAATTCGCAAAATATGATTTACACAATTTAGAAAAAGAAATAAATAATGCTCAAAGTAATTCGCATTTTATAAGATACGGAACTTATTATTCTTATACAACATATACTATTGTAATACTTATTTTGACATATATTGCTTTCAAATTATATAAGTACTTTAAAAGATGTGATTCTTCTAATTGTTGTATTGCGATATACAACCAGTGTTATAATAAAAAGCTTTCCAGGGAAAAGCATAAGGTCTCTATTGAATTACATGAGATAACAGATGATTCTGATTCGACTTCCAGTAAAGTAGATTTTAGAAATTTAAGTAATCATTAATTGATGTTTGTTTACGCATTTTTTATGATGCTAAGTTTTTGTTAAATTTCAATGTTTTATTTTAGACTAATTACTAATGTTTGTAAAACCGTTTTAACTATTTGAGATTTTCTAATTTCGAATTTTAACTTCTATTTTTGTTTTGATTTCGCTTCACCCTCTTAAAGGGATAAAGCTCAATTTTATAGGGGGGGCTGTTATAGATTAAAATAATACTTAAGTTTTGCTCGCGTAAGCCTCCTCATACCGCGTCGTTTTAAGTGCTGACTTTGCAGCCAACGTTTCATTATTAGTATCGTGCGTTCATATCGGAGTTCTCTTCCAACCATCAAATGGTTAAGACGGTTCGCTAACAATACCTTGTATTCGGCTTAGGGAAAATAAAAAGTGTTTTTTTTTAAAAAAGCATTTCATTTCGTCCGCACAACAGTTCCTTTCCTTCTTAATTACTATTTCATCCTAACATGTAGGCATTGATATGAATCTTTTTTTTCTAGGCATGTATTAAGAAGCAGCCACAGAGCTCATAAATATTACTTTGCATCCTATCCTTAAGTTATTGCATATTCATGCTTTCTTTTCCCTTTAGCATGCTAACAAAACTGTGCTTCGGAGATCTAGCCAAAGAACAGTCGCGCCATCTATCGGGTGGCTTGAAGAGACGGCTGAGCGTCGCCCTGGCCTTCATTGGGAAGCCAGAGCTGGTGCTGCTGGACGAACCCTCGAGTGGAGTGGATCCCTTAGCTAGGAGGTGAGTTAAAGTGGTATGAGATGACAGAGGGTTGAGTTTCTATCTCCAAGAGTATAGATTTGGTTTATTACTCTTCTTGAGATTAGTGTTCAAATTCACGAGTATGGAGTTGGTCTTTTAATCTTCTTTTTTGGTTTTGGTCTACTAGAAACTTATTTCTCTTCCATTTTGGATCTAGAAACTTTGTAGTTAGTACCCAACGTGTTATGTCATGGATACCGTATTAAGGACTATTACTGTTAGGCATTTCTTCTGACAATATTTTTGCTTCGGTGCAGTACCCACACAGCATGTGAGTGTGCATGTGTTAAAGTTTCTAAATATTAGTAACGATAAAATTTTGAAATAGAGTAAATTAATGTAAGAATCTGCGGCGACCAGTAGCTATTCACCAGTCTTTTTTTTCGGATATTTGGGCTCAAAGCCAAATGGTTAAACTCTAGAACGATATAAATCTTTCTAGGTTAGGGACCCTGGTTTACAATTAGACTTTAAATAATCAAACACCTTCAACGTAAGAAAACCTATCCTTATTTTGGTCACTCAACCCTCATTCACTGTTGACTAATTCCACTTTCTGTTGCAGAGACATCTGGTCGTTGATATCGAAACTAAAGCAGGAGCGTACTGTTCTGCTCACCACCCACCATTTGGACGAAGCCGAACTGCTCAGTGACCAAGTGGTCATCATGCACAGGGTAAGTTCATTTATGTATGTCTGTAAAAAAGAATTCAATTACCTCAGCTGTCCTAATTTCGTATGGACTATTTACTAGCTGCTTATCTTGTAGACTTACTATGAAGAAAAAATCTTACAAGTTAATATGCAGATAGTAGGGTTTTTGATGTTTGTGTTATTGTATACGTACATTTCTAGCAAATAAGATGAATGTTATTCTTAATACTATTACAACAACGACAATTACGACTATACAACATCAAAAGGTTGAGTGTGTGTAAAGACACCAAAAATACGCAGTAGGTATTTTGTTCTATTGACGAATTATAATTACTTTTCAAGATTATTTATAATTTGTGTATTCTGTTTTGTTTTATCTTATCTTTGGAAAAACATTCGAGATTGTGACCCTTAATAATCAGGAAACTAGGCCTTTCTGTCACACGGGTGTTCTCACTATCCATCAAGATTCACAAGGGGAACCCTTTTCCATGAACAACTAAAACTCTCCACAAATACCTACTCCTTGTCACGCTGTACAATGTATAAAATGATTTTCTAACAAACTTTACATTTCACAGGGCCAAATCCACACAATCGGGTCACCCATAGAGATCAAGCGAAGCCTGGGTAACGGGTATAACCTCACAGTCATATACCCTGAGCCAGTGAGCACCGGCTGGGCTGATGACTATGTGGAGGAGAAGACTAAGATGCTCATGGGGGCAGTCAGAGGAGTGGTGAAGAATGCAGAGATCGTTGATGTGACCGGGCATGAATTGGAAGTCAATCTGCCGTTCTTTGATGTGGATGGGTTGAATAATAAGTAAGTTTTAAATCTGATTTAACATCTCTTAAATATGGTAATCGTGGTATGGTAGTCCTGGAAAGTGACTAGGAAACTAGGGCTAGTGATGTGACACCAATATTCCGTATCAATTGATAAAGAATACAATTCTATTGTTAAGGAATAAAGAATATAAATACCTTTGAAACTATACCATATGTGACTAAGTAAATTTGATCACTGAGGTTTTCACCACCCCTTACGAAATTGAGGGACACATGTATGTATATGTATGTTTGTTACAGTGAACCTTTAGTTAAAAGATTGCAGACAAAAACTCCCGTTTTAATTGATATCCCCCATATCAAACTCTTGCATTAATCTATGTAACTACCCTATATCTAGTTACTGTATGTCAAACACATATGAGAGATAGAATGATTTAGTTTTAATAGGTTTATTGTTCAATACATTATAACAGTGTCTAACTTATTTCTACTTACTACAAAATACAATCTAGGTCAATACGTCATCTTCATACGTAGCGTTACACATACTTATATATACATAATTTGTGCCCCCACACTCTACTTCTAAAGTCACCCTACTCAATTCCATAATCTTCTTCCTACACCTACATTCTTTTTCAGCTTCCTAGACTTATGTACGACCCTGGAATCCAGGAAAGAAGTACTAGGCTTCAAGTCCTACTCCATGGACTGCAGTAACCTGGAGCAGATCCTGTACAACATTTGTACCCAGGCTGATGACGGAAAAGGCGTCAACTATGGAACTGTGTCGTCTAATGGATCTACGGGTGAGAAGTGTACTTTGAGACTTTTTAGTTGCTAGCGACTGTAGCCCAGTGGGCAAGACCTTTGACTTCTAATGAGAAATGGCATAGGTTCGAATCCCGGTTCAGGCATGTACCAATGAATGAAATGTAATTTGTTTTTCATTCACGCACGGTAACGGTGAGGGAAAGTATCGTGAGGAAACCTGCATATCCTTCAGGATAGGTAATGGCAAGTGCCTATTTACGGTGATACGGTTCATTATCTATCACGTTGGATGCTGTCTATCTACTGAAACGCGGGCTACGAGTGACACATACCTAACATGAAACTCCAAAATTTGGAGATGGGCACTCAAGCCTCTGACTACCCCGCCACAGTAAAAAAGTGTGTATACACAAATCGTCAAGCGTATGTTATGTTTAGTTACTAAATATTGTAATATTTAATACCTAAGGCTGGATTGCCCGTGAGTAAATTGTTAGCTACGAATTGCATTACACTGTTTACAACTGCGTACAGTGAGGGAAAAACTAGCAATGTGTGGACACTCCTTTTCAAATATAGAGAAGGGCGTACTAAATTGAGCTGCTAACAGTTTGTCTAATAGGGACACAGCCTTAGTTTGAAAAGTCAGAATGATGATCAGATGTTTTTGGTCCTGGTATGTTTAAAGAGATGCATATTTGTGGAAAAATTAACCTTTGGTATACAATATCTCCTTGGTAGTGCTTTTTTATAAACATTCTAGTTTATGTGAATATCTATAATAGGCTATTAGGATAGGCAATGGATTTCAATAAACTTTACTGTCCTTCGGAGATATACCGAAAAAAACACATATTTTTAGTGACGTTTCAATCAAATCACAATCATTCTTCTCTCGAGTGTTATATTTAATTCTTAATGAAATTATACCACAACTTCTACTTTTTTTTCTATTTAGATTCCCCATCGAAATCCGCATCAACGTCGAGTTTCAGAGTGGACTCGCGCCCTCTAGTGCCCAAAGAAGGAACTCTCAAGGGCACATGGCTGGAGCAGTTCACGGCGCTTATGCACAAGCGGTACTTGCACTATACGAGGAATAGGTAAGATTTATATTCTATTCAAGTGTTTACTTCCTTTTGAGTTGTATCAAGCCTCGAAGATATAATATCTGCTTGGTCAATTCTCCCCCGGCAAGGTGGGACGACGACCTGTGCAGGTTGACCGCCATCGAATGGATGCGAACGGCCACTGACAGGGAGAAGTGGCGTTATTTGGGGGAGGCCTATGTCCAACAGTGGATTGATACAGGCTGATGATGATGGTAATTTTAGCATTAATATTAGGATTATAATGGCATTTATAAAGTAATATACATATGTGGGTAAAGTGGAAGGACGATTACGTAGGGGCCGGCCCAATAAGGCATATGACAGTCAGATAGACGCCATATTGAAAAGGAGTGACGTTGGAAGTACCTATAAACACCTTGAGTGTATGAGTGTATATAAAATGTCGGAGGAAATTAAAGCTATCTGACATTATTTCTACCTCCCTAGCACGGGACACACAGAATCTTATGTTCCAACACCTTAATCACTCCACCATAGGCATGTTCACATTAGAGGGTAGTTTTGACTAATTAGTTCCTCGTTTCCCCACTAGATGGCTCCTGTTTCTACTGCTAGTGCTGCCGACGTTGTTCGTGGCGATTGCCATGGGTTTCTCGATGGTACGGCCTCCAGCTGACAACGAGATAGCTCTTAACCTGCACCCAGAACTCTATGATAAGGCTACTGTGTTTGTTGTGTGAGTTTATTTGACTATATGTACATATACTAGAATTCAATATACATACTTGCGCGTCCAGACATACTAATTTACATACACATCAAGCCTGATTCAAATCCTTGTATCCTTTCTGGGCTTGACAAAACATGACACAATAATATCTCCTAAGTTACTTTTTGCTTCATATCTTCTCGTCGCCACTACCGCAGTGTCTTAAGACCAGGGTTTTCAATCAGTGCGTCCTACCTGTAATGACATACGGTGCCGAGACGTGGAATATGACAGTCGGGCTGGCTCACCAATTACATGTTGCCCAGCAATGGACGCAATGGAACGTTCGATGCTGGGTATCTCGTTAAGGGACAGAGTCCGGCACGAGATTATCCGGCAGAGAACCAATGTCGTAGACATTGTCTATAGATGTTGGAAGCTGAAGTGGCAGTGGGCCGGTCACGTCTGTCGCAAAACCGACGACCGTTGGAGCAAAGCGGTTCTCGAATGGCGACCGCGTCTCGGTAAACGTAGTGTAGGACGCCCCCCTGCCAGATGGACTGATGACCTGAAAAAATTTCGCTGGTAGTGGTTGGCTGAGGGCCACGAGTGATCGTGTTTTGTGGCGTTACCTTGGGGAGGCCTACGTCCAGCAGTGGACTGTCATAGGCTGATTGATTGATTGAAGTTATTTTTTACCATGGAGTAATTAATAAGAGGAGTGGGCCTTACGCAATATTTGTATGAAAACTAGCGTGGCATTACGCGGGGTGAAACGAGGTACGCGGGATGGAGAAGAGATATTACAACCAATTAAAACACGCCATTTTAGACTCCGCACCGCGTAACAGGGACCGCGCCTTTCGCCGGGTCCTCTTTATATTTGGTTCGTGCTTTTTACCATGAATCCAATACGTCGTGATGGTGTCATGTTGCTAAGCCATCGCCCAATAGACTTTATTTAATCCTTGTTTATGCCAGGACGAACGGTAGCTAGTTTGTATTTTTATTAGGTGACAGACTATCACGGTATATATGTATACGCACTAGGCTTTTGTAACTATACGTATATACTAGCATAGATGCTTATCGTACCTGTTATTAGAATGAAAGTTGGAATAAAAGACCCGGGAAAGTTAAAAATGAAACATGTTATTATTGGTTCAATTTAGACCATTATCTAGCACAGTTAAGAGATATAACGACGTTAAGAGATATAATGGCAGGCTTACCACCTGTCACATTGGGTTCGAGGTAACCATAGAATTACTACCTTCGCTATGCGGAGATCGATATCTGAACCTCTGACTACTCCACAATGGTCGTGAACGCATTATTAAATCTGATGAATTAGTGAATCTCAGAACTTCTAATCTGGTAAAATTAAAACATTACCAAATCAGCTCTTAGGATATGCTGTCCAGAATATTTTAGTAATATCTTAGACTTGCTCGAGGAATCATTACATATAACAAATAAAACAATCATCAACAACTTTAAACAATATAATTTAAAACGATTCGTAAAATATCACTTAAATTAGGAACTTTTATTTCTTCTATACAACATTTTTACACTATACCCATAATCACTCGTCTACTGTACGGTTACCAGTTCTTCATCATCATTACCTCATTCCTCAATAGTCACTTGTCAGTCATCTCCAAGCTTCTTACCCAGAAATCTGCCAAACCATCATCTAGTTTATCTAATCTAATCCTTTTGCATTCCGCGTAAAACCCTCCGGACGCATTCACCAATTCGGGAGCTATACACAAATGTAGCAAAGTCTGTATACCCTGTTTAGGAGATCTTAGTATTATGTTAGTGATAGGTAGGTCTAATATAGGTCTGAGGTACTTAGGAGCTATTTTAATCCAGTCTTCCTTGATAAAACCTGGATGTACTGCGTTTACAGTGACATCTTTTGGCAATCTTTTGGAAAGAGCTTTCATCCATAACAGAGTGCATAATTTACTATAGCAGTAACTTTTGAAATTTGATTCTTCTTCACAATTCTCTGGTTTAGCTAAAAGGTAGGCGTAGGATGTTAAAATGATAATTCTACTAGGTTTCGACATAGACAGTTTGCTTAACAAAAGATTTGTTAAAAGAAATTGTCCTAAGTAATTATATTTAATACAGTTTTTAGTCTGAGAACCATCTGGTAATATTTCGGCACAGTTTATTAATATATCTAATCTTTCTTCGTTATCAATAAAGTCTCTTGCAAACTCTCTTACGTTTCTAAAGTTTTCTAAATCTATATATTTGTATACAGCATTATTATTTCCAGTTTCTTCAATAATATCTTTATACTCTTCTAAATCTGATGCTACTATAATTTTTGCTTGCGTTCTGCATAGTTCCTTCACTATTTCTCTACTTATACTCGAGTGCCCAGCTATGATTAACACTACACAGTTTTTAAACACCACTTCACAGTCACACAGTCTTCTCACGGGTTCAAAATACACTTTAAACACAGCCAAAATTATGAAATAGCTAGTAAATAAAACGATAAGGGATTGAATAATGAAGTAAGTAACCGGATCGAACATATTTTCTTGGTTTCTATGTTGTTACTAAGTTTTAATAAGCTGAAGTAGTAAAAGGTGCTAATGGATTCAATATATTGTCAGTTTGTTTGTTGTTTAAAAATAGAAGTTTAATAATTATCGTAAACTATGCGTTTGTATGTTCCATTTTAAATTTACTTTAACTTTAGGTTAATGATTGCTAATTAACAAATTGACTCTACATTGACGTCAGAAATAATTATCATTAACAAGATATCTAGAACAATTTCAATGAATGAAATTACCAGACTAGTTCTATTTTAATGCTTTCTTTTTTTATTTCAAAAACGGTTTCAAATTCATTCATCGTTTTCTTAATTATTGAAATATATTTAATCAATATTTGGAAGGAGTAAAAAAAATAAGACAAAAAAAGATTAAAATAAACTAATAATTATAAAATAAAATCTTAATGCTAAATATATATACAAATAAAATTATTGAAACAAAACACCATTGAAAGAATGATAGATTTGATTTCTAATTCTAACATATTTTTTAATGAAACAAGAATTTTACCTAGGTGTTTCAATGCTTAAAGTATGTTACGTGTCATTGGCCATTTAAGATACAACTTAGTAACTGTACTTATAAATATAATCTCGCAAGTAAACCCAGTAGCATTGGCCAGTAGTGTCGTGTCAATAAGTTATGCTAATTGAATGCGAACCTACGTCACGGCTAATAAGGACAAAAGTAAACGCGTACTTAAACTATGAACTTCGGACTATCTATTTGAAGTAAAAATAGTTTTATTTATTATACTAGCGACCCACTCCGGCTTCGCACGGGTATAAAATATATAGCCTACTCCACTATTTAATAGATGTTATTATACATATAAACCTTCCTCATGAATCACTCTATCTATTAAAAAAAACTGCATCTATACTCAATCCGTTACGTAGTTTCAAAGATTTAAGCATACAAAGGGACATAGGGACAAAGAAAGCGACTATGTTTTATACTACGTAGTGATACTCGAATATGACAGTAAGGCAGACGCCATATTGAAAAAGGGTGACGGCAGAAGTACCTATATCCGCCGAGTGTGTATGAGGAGCTGTATGAAAGTGATATGTATGTATGTTATTATATACATATATCTGACATAAATAACATGCATGGGAAGGGTAATGGGTGTGAGTGAAGCATTAGATCTGTGTAAGAACGATCAAGGTGGCTTTCGATAGTTTCTCTATAACTCTCTATCAATTAAGGAAGTTTGCTCTTTTTTACAACAAAAAAAATTATTTACAATCGTTTTTACATGAATGTTTTAATTGATAGACTATATGGTTCGAATTAAAAGGAATGTTTTATTTGAGTACTAACTATCTGGTCAATACCTGGCGTGGGTTCGAATTGACCTCGTAATTACCACCTCCGCAACTGCAACGATGGTTACTGAATACCTTTTTTTGTTTGT
>JAMBLF010001956.1:0-19290 GCA_030578115.1 Leucoptera coffeella | reverse complement strand
ACAAATTTCTGACTACCCCTAAGAACAAAACACCATAAGTCATATATTACTCCTAAAAAACAACCTTATCTGAAGGAATCTCATCAATAAAAGCTGTCTAGTTAGAGGAACGATATAAAAATGGCTGACCATTTCTCAGCGTCCGAGATTTATTGGGCCTTACACCTCCGCAGATAATCGGATCGCGGAAAGGAATTAACCACCCTACGTAGAAACAGCTTTTGGGACGGGATCTCTTGACTTTTATTGCAGTTTCATTGTTTCAGGGAATTAATTAAAGGGAAGGGACAAATTGGGTTGGTTAGGAAGAAACCGTTTGCGTTGGAAAAAATTAAGGCTGGGTTAGTCGTAAAAGTTTTCAGTAAATGTTTAATAAGGTTAAGGGTTAATAGAGTGAAAAATTGTGGGAGAAACAACATTAATATCTGGATTTCTATATTGTATACTAAAGTATTGTCTCTTATAATTCTAGTACATACACACATACTAATATTCACATCTTTATGTCCGTAACGGGATAGGCAAAGTTCGATCGCAATTTAGTAAAATCTCTCTTGCTTCGCTCACACCCATTAACCTTCTCTTACATGATCTTCTGTTCTTCACTCTATGTACACCCAGCTTGAAAAGAAGTCTCCAATTTGATCTGTTTAAGTTCTACGCCTTTTTCAGTATATTTGTATATTATCAGTGATTTTATTTTGGTATTTTTAAACCTTGTGTTAGTATTCAGAATATCAACTATTCGCTTTATAGCAAACTAGTGACCCGCTCCGGCTTCGCGCGGGTATAAAATATATAGCCTACTCCACTATTAATGGATGTTATTATACATATAAACCTTCATCTTGAATCACTCTATCTATTAAAAAAACCGCATCAAAATCCGTTGCGTAGTTTCAAAGATTTAAGCATACAAAGGGAGATAGGGACAGAGAAAGTGACTTTGTTTTATACTATGTAGTGATTAAGTTTAAATATAATGCTTCATACACGATATGATTTAAAATATTGCGTTCGGGGAGGGAAGTTTACTCAATTTATATGCCAAACATGTCTGAGGGATTAAAATGATCCGGATTTTACCCAGCTTTTTGGTTTAAGATCCATCCATTGCATTTTAAATACTTTGTGTTTTAACTTTGAAACTTAAATACAAAAACCAAACAAACGCATTCACGACCATTAATCCTTGCTGGGATGTCAGAGGTTCAGGTTTCCATCTCCGCAATTGCGAAGGTAGTAATTCTATGGCCACCTCGAACCCACGTGTTAACCAGATAGTCAGAACTCAATGTGACAGGTGGTCAACCATGTCGCCATTTACAAGCACTAACTATTACCTGTTCGACGAACAGGTAGGTTTCCTCACGATGTTTTCCCTCACCCTATAATTCGATGCATTTCGTAAATGTGTTTTTATAAATAAAAAAGTACATTGAAATTCATTAAACTTCATTTCCATTGCTACATGCTCAAACCGGATTTGAACCCTGTACCCACTGATACAGAGCCAAGCCCGAAACAACTGAGCTACATCGAATTAAAAAAACAATAAAATCATCAGTAAATTAGAAACATCACATAAACATACATTTCACGACTTGTGCATAGACACTCCCTTTTTTATCATGGCGGGGTAGTCAGAGGCTTGAATGCCCATCTCCGAAATTTCGAAGGCATGTTAGGTATGGGTCATTCGAAGCCCGCGTATCACTAGATAGACAGCACCCAATGTGATAGGTAGTGAACCGTATCGCCGTATATAGGCACTGACTATTACCTATCCTGAGGGATAGGCAGGTTTCCTCACGACGTTTTCCCTCACCGTTAGCGACTGTAAATTCTTTACGTATATGAAAAACACATATTTAAATTTCATTCATTGGCACATGCCAGAGTCGGGATTCGAACCTAGGACTTTTCTCATACGAAGTCCGAGGTCTTACTCACTGGGCTATAGCCGCTTAAATTAGAAACACTTGAGTAATTACATTAATAATACCTAATAAATACCAATTTTGTATATTTTTAGTTTCCATCCGTTGAAATATACATTTTAATTACTATTTGATATTCTGTATAATGAGTTTTTGACGATGATGATGTATTGAATGTGATAAGATGATACAATATGACTATCATATCATTATCGTGTCATTTACAATCATTTTTGATAATCATCCATCTAGTCTCTTAATAACTCCATCTGTGTATTTCAATTTCAAATACATGTATATCACGCCCCGATTCCCATCAGAGGGGTAGGCAGAGATCACGGATCCCCATCTGACAAACCAATTTAGTTTCATTGACACACTCATCCTCATACACACTCGGCGTTTATAAGTACTTCTAACGTCACACTTTTGAATAATTTAAATTTTTAATTGTATAATATCTGTAAGGATATAATTTTAAATTCCTAGGTTTGCAAGAAACGTAGGTTGTAAATCGTGCTAGAATGTGTTGTTTAAATGAGAATTTCTTTGTATTTAATATTTCCAGAAGGCATGCGAGTTTATTTATTCGAACCTCTTTGTAGCTGTGAATCTTAAATGAGCCGGAGTGAAAGGCTTTGGGTCCTTCGAAGCCTTTCAGTGTCTGTTTGGAATAAAAACAATTGTATTGTGTAACGACTTGGAAAAATTGAATTGTATTTCAGTTTAAAAAGGTTGGTTGAAAGAGTGTTTTAGAATTTTTAAGTGGTTCGTAATGTAAGGAGTTTTTGTGTTAAAGGATTCTTTTCTAACTTTTTAATAAGCGTTGAATTTTTTCTTGGTAAAGAGATATTTGTTGATGGTAGAAAAATACGAGTAGCTTAGCTAAATTTTGTTAAATGGAAGCAAATTTTTAATGATGCCGCGAGGGAAATTAAAACAGAATGTTTTATGGGAGGTTATTATAATTTGGCGTTGATTTGTTTTCCTTGTTATGAGCTTGGCGCGTATTTTACTGTGTTTTTGCACTATAAACATAAATTGGAATGTTAATTGAAATATCATATTTTTGCATTATTTTATCATTTAATATACCCTATTGTCTCACATACAAATGTCACATAAAAATGTGTTTATATAATGTTGTCGTAAAAAAAACTATAAGTAGAACTAGATCAATATCAAATCAAAACCTTTTAAGTGTCATAAATCTAAGTGATCTGGTAAATGAAAATTACTATAACAATTATTGATAACAGCTTAATTAGAGACCATTGAAAATTAGAATAAAAAATCCTCGCATAAATCAAAAAGGGTGATGTTAGAAGTACTTTTAAACGCCGAGTGTGTATAAGGACGTGTATGACTGTCAATGAAGCGAAAGTGGTTTGTCAGGATCGGGACAGATGGGGATCAGTGATCTCTGCTCACCTCTACAGAGAATCAGACGTGATGTGTAGGTATGATACTAAAGACAATCACAAAAACTAAGCAGCGGGCACACAACCTCTGACTACCCCGCAAGGGTTATACCCTCGTGAATAAAAATGTTTCATTTAGAATATTGACAGCACCTTTCTTATATACTTAAGACCTAGGCTTTCTAACTAGAACCTAAATAAAACTAGATACTTGTCTTGCAAAACATTCTCATTAATATTCACAAACGCCTTGCCTTTTTGTCTTAACAACAAACGAAGTGACGTATTCTTCGCAAATTTTATTCAGTGTTAAACGAAGTGAGTTCTATGTCATGTTTGTGTTATTCTTACGTGGGAGTAAGTGTAGGCTTAGTGGGTTAAAAGCAAGTAATGTAAGAATAATGTTTTAATGTATTGGAGAACATATGTAAGTAAAATCACGTCTGTCAATCACAGTCAAGGAGGATAAAACAAAGAAGTCTTAATATGTCTCTAGTAATATTTATGATTTACTTATGTTTAGGGTATCTAGATATGTTATAAAGACATTGCTACTGGAATATTAGTGACAGATTAAGAAAGGAAACGGGACTTATTGTGTACATTTAATAAACAAAGTAATACCTTTGTCACGGATCAACTGTTAGTGTAACTGTACTTTATATAATCTATAGATAAGTCCCGTTTATATAATCTACGCAATTAAGTTCCCGAATCGCTAATCTCTCGCGACATTGTTAACCCTGTTTCCTATATATTCTAATGATCATCATCTACTTTGACTTTTCCTACGATGTGAAAAAAGTACAGTATTAGTGTTTTGTGGCGTACTCCTGGGGAGGCCAACGTCCAGCAGTGGACTGATGTAGGCTTATTGATTGATATGCATCATTACAAGAATCCTTTATTATATACATACACATCTCGTCTGATTCCCTGTAGTGGGGTAGGCAGAGATCACGAATGCCCATCTGTCCCTGTTGACAAACCACTTTCGCTTCATTGACACTCATACACCTCCTCAAACTCATTCGGTGGTTATAGAGACATCTAACGTCACCCTTTTTCAAATATAATAATGCTTTATTACTATCATATTATGATTCCTTATTCTTTTCAAACTCACGCCCATTTTGCTAAATTAGTGTGTTTGTGAGCGTTCCATATTATGTGATAACTTTCGCATTCTGAATTTAATATGAGCATTAGACCAAGTATTTCACACCTGCGCTGCACCAAACGAGAATAGGGAAACTTTTCACCATGTGTGCACCTAGCAAGGAACTAATGAAATTGTTTGCAACACAATAACCCTTGTTAGATGGGACGTGAAACGAAAGCTAACTAGCTGCCTTTCTTCCCGACATATCGTAGAAAAGACTAAAGTTCAATGGAATGTATTGAGCGATGAGCTAGCAATGTAGCACCATTGTTTCATATGACATCGCAACCCCATTCATGCTAAAAAGTGACCTAGGAGATGTTATATCTCCGAGGTTCTGTCTACCACATGTATATGTAGACCACTGTGACTATAGAAGACGCCTGTAACACTAAAGGGACGTGGAAAAAAGCTAATTAGTTGCAGTTCTTTCCGGCATATCGTAGAAGTATAAGACTAAGGGTCAATGGAATCTATTGGACGATGGGCTCGTATGCTGTCACCATTGAAATATTTGACCTTAAAAGTGATTAGAGCTAAGCTTCCTACTTGGTAATGATCTAGCAACCGCTTTTTCTTTTATATTATCGGATCGTTTTATTGTTTTTAAGATTTTGTCCAATCTGGAAGGGAACCCATATTGCCTTCGACTTTTTGGAGGTGGGCACTCAAGCCTCTAACTACCCCGCCACAATAATAATAGAGTTTGTATACTCAAGTCGTGTAGCGTATGCTTTGTTGTGTATATTGACGGGAGATTTAAAAAAGATTTAAAGAACAAATGTCACAAAAGGAATTACGTAAGCGATTAATTGGGTGAAATTCAAATTTCTAATATTCAAATTAACTTTCCTTCCATTTTTATTTTAAGACTAGGCTAAATATGGTGACAAAGTTCACACGTTCAGGTATTATTAACGTAAATATGTTAACAAAGACCATAAACTCACTACTTGGATAAAATACTACGAGTTGGACGCCATTTGGGATCTCCTAGGCACACACTAATTGACTGACATTTCATTCTAATTGGTAATTTTAATATAATAATTTTCGTCGTCTATGGTTCGTCAACAAAGTCAGCAGCTCAGTGAAAGTTGAAAATACAAATAATTATTTTCGGCTGAATATTTAGTCAATTGTGATGCCAAAGTGGCTAAATATGTGTGCTTTATGAATCCTCAACTGGAACAAAGCGAAGAACAAGGAAGAGAAGAATTGGAGCTTCGATTTCGTTTTTCTTCGGTTGTAGCGGCTGGCGGCGTTGGTGTAACCATGGCGGTGGAATAACAAGAAGTTCAAACGCCGTGGCATCAGTGTTTGTACTTCAGCCGACATAACCTTAGTGGTGAATGGCTTAATAAAGAAATAAAATAATAATAATTTAGTCGTCAATATCAATTTTCTTATTTAATTTTGTATTGTATAATTATTCGTCAGTACTATTGTGTCATTTAATGTAATGTGGAGTTTCAATAAAGGATTATTATTGTTACTTTTAGAGACTAAATCTTCATACGTCATAATCTCATTCATTTGTTTTGTATTCTCAAATTGAATGGAATTTGAATAAAACAGTAAAGAAAGGTCTTTATTTTGGAAGCTGCTTGAATCCCAAATTGCGTTCTGTAATAACATAGTCTGGTTTATACAGGCGAATCGTTTCAAGGGATTTCAGTTGGATTTGAGCTAGTCTGGATCTTGGAAAGAATGGAACTAACTACAGATCTTCTTGTGTGCCTTTTGTAAATTTTACTGTGTAATAATAGTGTTGTATATTGATTTAATGATGAACGATATAATATATTTGTATTTATACATATGTATATACATATTTAAAGGGGTTAGTGAGAGATCAAAAACTTAAGATAAAATTCTATTATTTTTAATATTTATTTAAAATTTGTGAATTAATTATTACTATCCGAAATTTTTATTTTAAGTATATAGCTCATTGTAGACATAGCTATGAATTTTACATCACGGTTGCTATGCGATAAGTACGGTGACGATATCACACATTCATAAATAAAGAAAGAAATATATTAATATCTTTATATTACATTTATATTCATTCACGTTCCCTAGTTTATATACATTCACGTCACACAATCCTAATTCATAGAATCTCAGTGATAAAATAATCTCCTTAGTCACTTTTGACAATAACATCCAGTTTCATATAACATCAAAAACATTAGTATCTAAAATAAAATCATCCATTATAATCCAAAAATCCCGCAAAAAACCAAAGAGATAGACACCCGACATTCATTTTAACTCACTCGCTTAGTACTACAAAAACAAATGGGGAGCATTCCCGAATGTTCCATAAAAGAGAATTATCCTCCCTCAAGACAATCCCTGATTAACATTACACTGCTAGTCTGGGACGTAAAAAGAATGATAACTAGCTGCCGTTCTTATCGTAGGAGGTAAGTAAGAGACTAGAAGTAATTTTTTTGTTTTTTTATAAGCCATTCACCACTAAGGTTATGTCGGCACAATGACAAACACTGATGCCACAGCGTTTGCACTTGTTATTCTGTCGCCATGGTTACACCAACGCCGCCAGCCGCTACAACCGAAGAAAAACGAAGTCGAAGTCCAATTTTTCTCTTCTTCCTTGTTCTTTGGTTCATTCCAGTTCAGGATCCAAATTTAATCCCAAAACAAACATATTTAGCCAATTTGGCATCACAATTGACTAAATATTCAGCCGAAAATAATTATTTGTATTTTCAACTTTCACTGAGCTGGTCGCTTTGTTAACGACCATATACGACTGATAGGGGTAAAATTAATCTAATCAGTGTGATGTTCCATATGACGTCACAGCCCTAATATTGATGATAAAAAGTGACCTAGGATATTTTATCGTGTTCCATATAATAGATTGCGACAACCCCTAATAAGTATAATCTTGCTAGTCTGGGACGTGAAACGAAACCTAACTAGCTACATTCTTAGTAGTCGTAGGAAATTACTAAGGGACTAAGAGTTCATGGAATCTGTTGGGCGATGTGCCAATGTAACCAATGTTCTATATGACATTACAATCCGAATATTTATCACTAGATACTATAAAATAAAGTCGCTTTCTTTGTCCCTATGTTCCTTTGTATGCTTAAATCTTTGAAACTACACAACGGATTTTGATGCGGTTTCTTTTAATAGATAGTGTTTCAAGAGGAAGGTTTATATGTATAATAACATCCATTAAATAGTGGAGTAGGCTATATATTTTATACCCGTGCGAAGCCGGAGCGGGTCACTAGTGCTAAATAAATTACTCAATGACTTTGCAATATTTATCAGGCTAAAAAGTGACTTAAGATACTCGTATATCATCGTGTCTCCTACTTTCTATCCACCCCGAAAGGGATTAAAGGACGTTCCGTAAAAGAGAATTACGCTCCGCCCTAGCGGACTACGATCCCAGATTAACATCGGTCGTGTATCTCCGTGATTGCGGATGCTGGGAAAAAGGTCTAAATAAGAGAGACTTTCTGTGTAGACTTGTGTATATTCATCCTATGATCTCTTTCGGGGTGGACAGAAATGTAGAGTAATGATAACCAATTAGATAAATAAATAATCATTAATTTTACGTTATGCACACAGCATGTTTTGATGGTTTAGACATGTTATGCGGATGAATGATAGCAGATTGATAAGAGGAATATATATGAGTGAAGTGCTATATTGAAAAAAGGTGACGTTAGGTGTACCTATAACAGCCGAGAGTGTATAGGAAGATGTTTGAATGTCAATGAAGCGAAAGAGGTCTGTCAGGATCGGGACAAATGGGGATCCGTGATCACTGCCTACCCCTCTACAGGGAATCAGGCGTGATGTGTATGTATGTTTGTATGCATCACATATTACGATGAAAGAAAACTTTGTGAGTAAACCTACCTATGTATTTCCCGAACAGGTAATAGTCAGTGCTTGTAAATGGCGACATGGCTTACCACCTGTCTCATTGAGTACTGTTCGGTCAACACGTAGGTTTGATGTGGCAGAATTACTACCTTCACAATTGCAGAGATGGACACCTGAACCTCTGACTACCCCACAAGAGTTAATGGTCGTGAACGTGATTGTAAATAATTGGTTACTTTTAGTAGAACGTACATATACATCATCACTCCCGTTTCCCTATAGAAGGGTAGGCAGAGATCAGGGATTTCCATTGGATTTTGGTAAACCACTTACGCTTCATTGGCATTCATATACCTACTCATATGAACATACTTGGTTGTTATAGGTACTTTAACGTCACCCTTTTTCAATAACTCTCTCTTTTTACACCAAGTTTCTGTGTATCCTAAAGAGATTGAAGAACGTGAAAGTATAATCTAATCTATATATAAAAACAAAACAAACGCATTCCAGACCATTAACCCTTGCGGGCTAGTCAGAGGTTCAGGTTACCATCTCCGCAATTGCGAAGGTAGTAATTCTATGGCCACATCAAACCTACGTGTTGACCAATAAGTCAGTACTCAATGTGACAGGTGGTAAGCCATGTCGCCATTTACAAGCACTAACTATTACCTGTTTGGGGAACAGGTAGGTTTCCTCACGATGTTTTCTCTCATCGTGTAATTCGATGCATTTCGTAAATGTGTTTTTATTACGACAATGTACATAGAAATTCATCAAAATTCATTTCCATTGGTACATGCTCAAGTGGGATTTGAAATTAATATCTATATATATAGTATCTATAAGGTTCTGTCCACCCCAAAACGAATTAAATATTCACCTCCAGTTTCGCCAAACCTCTGTTGCAATTCTCTTTGTGCCAACCCCAAAAATCAGAGGGTATTCGATATTCAATCGCAATTAACGTGTTTCATACAAGCTCTAAATAAATATTCCGTAAAATTTCAAAACGTTTATATTTCTGTTCACTGTAAGTTATTGTGTTTAGTGGTGTGTTAAAAGTGTAGTAAATTTTGAGTAAATAAGTGTTTGTGTAGTGAAAACCGATTCAACGTATATATTTTTAAATTAAAAATCAAATTCAGTGTTAGAAACGTTTATTTTACAAAATAAAATGAAGTGTGAGGCGTGCAAGTCGACGGTTGGAGGCGAGTAGGTGCTGGTGTGCGTGGTTTGTAGCGCACCTTTCCACCACGGCTGCGTCGGGATGTCGGCGGCGCGGTACGCGGCCTCGCTCGAGGTCCTGCGCCGCACCTGGCGGTGCCCGCGTTGTGACAATGTCACCGTGGGCCGGCGCCGCGCCGATGACACCCCGGTGCGCCGGCAGCACGACCCTATCGACATGTCCTGCGAGGACCTGGACTGCTCGGCGCTCGGGCAGACGGCTCCTGGCGTGCCCCTCACTGTGTCGCCCCCAGCGGCCGCGCCCGTCACGCTGGCGGCCATCGCCGCCTTGCTGGATGCTCGGCTGGCGGCGAGCGCCGAGCGCTTCGATGCGCGGCTGGAGGCCAGCCGGGTGCGGCTCGCCGCCGAGCTCGAGAGCAGACTTGTGCAGGCGGTGGCGCAGCGCGTCAAGGCCGAAGTGGCCTCTGCGCTCGCGGCCCTCGCGGACGAGCAGCACGCCATGAAGGCCGAGATCGCCCAGTTTGGCGCCAGGGTCTCCGCTCTCGGCGATGAGAACCGCCGTTTGCGGGATGAGCTGGCTGCGTTGCGGGCGCGACCGGCTGAGTCGTCGGCCCCGGTCGAGCTCGTTGAGTCCGTCCGGCGGCTGCAGGACCAGCTCAATGACGCGGAGCAGGCCGGGCTCGTCTGCGACGTGGACGTGGCGGGTGTTCCCGAGCGCAAGGGTGAAAGTTTGGAGCACACGGTAATCACAATCGCGCAAAAGGTAGGTGTGGCACTCGAGGCGCGTGACATAGCGGAGGTGACGCGTGTGGGGTCTGCGCGCTCGCAGATGACTGAGCGTGGGACCGGGAATGCCGACTTGGCTGCGCCTGCGCGCCCCTCCGCATCCCCTCTCAGGCCGCGACCTATCATAGTAAAGTTTGTGCGACGTGACATTCGCGACAAGTTGTTGTCGGCTGTACGAGTGCGCCGCGGCATCGACACCGCCGGCATAGTGGATGCCAGTAAGCCCAGTCGCATCTACGTGAACGAGCGGCTCAAGAAGGCGAACCGGGTGCTGTTCGCGAGGGCCAGGGAGCGCCTGCTGCGCACCTTTCGCTGGCAGTCGGTGTGGGTGCGCCAGGGCCGCGTGTACGCGCGCCGCGACCCCACCAGCCGGCCGCTGCTGCTGCGGAGCCTGCAGGCGCTGGAGGAGCTCAGCGACACCCGCGCGGCACCCGCCCAGTGACGGAGCTGCATTAGTGTATTGTGAATGTGGAATGTTTGTTTTCGTATTGTTAATAAGTTTATTTCATGATTATTATGTTATGGTTATGTGTTATTCTTCTTTTGTTTTAAGTGTTATATGTAAGATATATGTACTTTGGTTAGGTTCCGTTATGACTTGTGCATGTTATACCGTGGTTTGGAAGCACAGCTATTTCTTCATTTGTTTATGTATGTTTATAATTTATATTTTACGCTATAACAATTACATATATAATATTGTCTATACATTACTATGTGTATTTCATTTGTATTTTCACTTTCATTCATATGTGTTTAAAAAACTGTACTTAGTTTATTATGGATCTATAGTGCATTATCTATCTTTATTTTTGCATTATTACTTATGCTATTTATATATAATGTCATGTAGGGAACTTTCACGTATATTCTTTTTGTGTCCGGCGCTCGTATTGTTTTGCCGTGGCTTGGTAGCGCGGTGGTACGCTTCACTTCAATATCATACTCATTTCATATTGAATTTTAAAACATATACTCATGACTAAACGAAAGTTTTTGAAAATTGGACTGTTCAATGCTGGGTCGCTGAACACTAAACACGAGGAGCTCGAGGCCGCGGTGGCGGACCTAGACCCGTGCCTGCTGGCGGTGAACGAGACCTGGCTCCGAGGCCGCGGCAGCGCCGGGGCACCGCGGCTCCCGGGCTACCGCCTCTCGCACATCCCGCGGCCGCCCGGCACCAGGGCGCGCGGCGGCGGGGTGGGCTTCTACACTAAGACATGCTTGAGGGCTACAGTGCTGCGTCATCCGTCGTCCCATCCCACCGTAGAGCAGATGTGGATGACGGTCTGCATCGGCACCGTGAGGGTGTTGGTGGGCACCGCCTATCGGCCTAACTGGATTGACGCAGCCACATTCTTTGACGCTTTGACAGAAACTATGACCACATTTAACTCTTACGAACATATAATTCTGTTAGGTGACTTTAATATTAATATTTTGGACTCGCAATGTGCTTTGACCAAGCAGCTTATGACATTTTTAACTACTATGGGACTTGGGAACACGATCAGTCAGCCAACTCATTACACAAATCACAGTGCGACTCTTATTGACTTGATCTGTTGCCAGTCCTCGACTCGAATTATTGACTCTGATGTGACTCACATACCGGAATTAGGTGGCCACGCTATTGTCACTACGACAATAAAAATAATTAAGCATAAACGAAATAAGAAATCAATTCTATGTCGTCCCTACAAACGCATTGACATAAATAATTTTAACGCTGACTTGAGACGAATTGACTGGACCGTGATACACCGACATAATACTGTTAATGATATGGTAGTACATTTTAATGCTTTGGCGACTATGCTGTTCGACCAACACGCACCTCTTACACTCTATACACTAAACTCACAACACACACCGTGGCTTACAAGCAATCTCAGGTATTTGATGCAATTGAGGAACAGAGCACACAATAAATACAAACACACTAAACTTGACCTTCATTTGCAAGAATACAGGGATCTGAGGAAGTTTGTACACACTTGTATGCACACAGAAAAGAAGGCTTATTTTGAGTATCACATAAACAACCACTTAAAGACTCCCAAGCTTCTTTGGAAAACTCTAAAGAGTTCTGTTGCGGACTTTAAGCCCAAACAAGACCTTCCATCACACTTCGACAATCCAAACACCATAGCACAACACATCCTGGACACTCCTGGTCCGACCTCGCCTCCGCCTGCTCTGCTTAACTCATTTCATACGAGCCGCTATGGCTCGGCAACCTTTGAACTGCATCCGGTGAGCGAGGCGTTCGTGGCTAGGGTGATCGGGTCTATTAAGAACAACGCCGTTGGGTCTGATGGGGTCTCAAGGGACATGGTGCATCTGATGTTGCCGGAGATACTCGATACCATAACACTACTAGTCAACACTTCTATCAAGTCAGGTACTTACCCGGATGCATGGAAAACGGCGTCCATAAAGCCGATACCCAAAATTGACGACCCGGTTGATGTGTCCGACCTGAGACCCATCAGTATATTACCCTATCTATCGAAAATCCTTGAGAGGGTAGTACATGGACAAGTGACAGAATACATACACAAACACAATATCTTACCATTATATCAATCTGGTTTTCGGGGACAGCATAGCACCACCACTGCATTGATGGACGTATTTGACAATATTTTGACAAACGAGGACAATCATAACGCAACAATACTTGTGCTACTGGACTACTCTCGTGCTTTTGACTGTTTGAACACTGACCTACTTTTGGCAAAAATGACTTATTATGGATTTAGTGACTTAACAGTTAATTGGTTTAACACATACTTAAACGAACGAAAACAAGTAGTTTCATTGACAAGGCCAGATGGTACCAGAATACACTCGACAGTTCACACGACTAGTAGAGGAGTCCCACAGGGCTCTATCCTAGGTCCATTATTATTTATTTTATATACCTCAGACATTGCACTACACATAACTAACTGTAAATATCATATCTATGCCGATGACATTCAACTCTACACACATATTGACATTAATAACTTTGACTCTGCTATAGAAGCACTTAATGACGACTTGAAATGAGTATATGACTGGTCGGTTGACAACTGCCTCGTTCTCAACCCTTCAAAGACTAAGTACATGGTGCTGGGCAGCCAGCGAATGGTGTCCGGAGTTGTTTCGCGACGACCAGGTATTGTAATTGACGATGTTGTCATTGACAGGGTTGAGGAGGCTCGAAGCCTGGGCGTCGTGGTGGACAGTGGGATGCGTTTTGAGAGACACGTCTCGCAGCTGGTGTCTGCATGTTTCTATCGCTTAAGGGTTTTATACCAAAGCCGCGCGTTTTTAAGTGTGGACATGAGAATTAAGTTATGTGAAGCGTTGGTTTTGTCTAAACTAAATTATGCTTTGGCAGCGTTCGGTCCGTGCCTCTATAAGAAATCTCGTAGGCTTTTACAACGCGTACAAAATGCGTGCGCTCGGTATTGCTTTCCCATTCCGCCCCGAACCCATGTTTCACCGTACCTCAATAATACTAACATACTAAATATTGAATCACGACAAAAACTACTACTTAGTTGCTTACTTTTTGACATTATTCATAACAAACAACCGAAATATTTATTTAATAAACTGACGTGGCGATCCCAGCAACAGAAATCGACCCGTGCTTGTGTACCACCGCTTGTTCTGCCTCGCCATCGCACCACCGCTTTCAGAGGAGCTTTTAAGTACGCCGCCTCCAAATGTTGGAACAATATTCCTCCACCAATTAGGAAACTGACGTCTAGACCAACTTTCAAACGTTCCGTCCGGGATCATTTGCTCTGCCAGCAAAGGGAGGCGGCTGCTCCTTCTGTTGCCCGTCGTACTAGCCACTGATTTCGTGTTGCCTTTTGATTTTATTATAATACATTGTATATATTAATTATAAATTATCTATATAAATATATTTATAATATTTTTCACTAACCATATTATAGAATGTATATCGGTTTTCATATCTTAGTTAAATTTCATATGTATTTATATATTTATTTTGAATATTTAATTTATACACTATTTCATTATTCTTTATAATATAAACGTTGCCCTCCAATGGTTCCGACATAAGACCAGCGTTGCGTTTGCTATCAAACGCAACATACCCAGCTGAGTTGGAACCCTTTTGCTGCGACAATAACATGCACAAGTTTTATCCCCTAGTTTGTAAGTTTTAATTGTAAAAGTTTTGTATTGTGTATGTTTTTGTGGCTGTAAATAAACGCTTTTATTATTATTATTATTAAAAAGGCTTTTGTTTTCGCAACAAAACCTTCCGAAATCGTAGCAGGCTATAAAAAAATTGGTAACAAAAAGCCCAGAGATTTATTGACTCATTTAGTAACAAAACAGTTTCGTCCACAAGCAAATTGTTTTTGGATGTTGTAATAAAGCCTCCCAATAATAACAAACGAGCCGGCGCTTAATAAAGGCTCTGCTATTGTTTTAGCTAGCCTGGGATTTGTCAGAGTCAGAGAGATCAGTCATTATTCTTAATATAATAATACTAGCGACCCACTCCGGCTTCGCACGGGTATAAAATATATAGCCTACTCCACTATTTAATGGATGTTTTTATATATAAACCTTCTTCTTGAATCACTTTATCTATTAAAAAAAACCGCATCAAAATCCGTTGCGTAGTTTCAAAGTTTTAAGCATACGAAGGGACATAGGGACAAAGAAAGCGACTTTGTTTCAAACTATGTAGTGATAATGGTATACAATGAAAAAAGGGGACGTTAGGAGTACATATAACCGCCAAGAGGGTGTGAGAAGATGTATGAATGTCAATGAAGCGAAAGTGGTCTGTCAGGATCGGGACAAATGGGGATCCGTGATCTCTGCCTACCCCTCTACAGGGAATCAGGCGTGATGTGTATGTATGTACAATGAAAGTAGCCATAGAATACCTTCCTTCATATACCTTCACGATAGCAAAGATAGATACCTGAAGCTCTGACTTTCCCTCGTGGGTTAGTGGTCGTAAACGTGTTTGTCTTTGACAATGAAAATTTCAACCTTGAAAAATAACTTACTAATATCAAGGCATTAATTTTTGTCTGGAATTTTAATACATGTGTGCATTCACGCCTTTACGACCCCAACGGCATAGTCAGAGACTATCGATCGCCACCTGGACCGATCCTGACAAATCCCTCTTGCTTCACTAACACCCAATAACCTATGAATGCTCTTGATACTTATTGTTACTACATAAACAAATAATCCACCAACTATTTGTACTTCAATCACATCTAACAATTCACTATCACAAACTTCTATGACATTAAAGTGAAGTACTCTCTCAATTTCTCCATTCCAACAAACTACCTCATCCTACAACACTCGTAAGTCTTAAACCATCTCAAAACGGGACAGCTGGTCGAAAACAGTGCAAGTTCCTTAATAGCTACAAACTCTTGAATCAAACAAACAAATCAGCGTTAAAGCTAAGGAGACTGGACCACTACAAGTCAGGATAACAGCTTTGTCAGGATAGTTGTTCCAAAGTTCCAAAGGCTACACTCAAGTTAAGCGATAAGCTGCAAATAACGGTGCTCTGAATCCCGTTTTAGATGTATACTGATGAGGTTTGGATTGGAGATTAATAATGTTATAAATACGGTTCACATTTGAAGTGTTGATGATGATTAAGATAATGCGGTAAAATGAAGGTGATTACGTGATGTTAATTTAGGAAATTTCATACCAGGTAGGAAGATGTCATGAAATAAGTAATAAAGTATATAAAAAAAGCAATGGACTCACTACCGTTCAGGGTGTTGACTAGATAGTTTTAGCAAATACTTCTTTGTACTACATTTTTTACTTAGCGATGAAAATAATGATTACTCTCATCTCTAAATAATCTGAAAAGGTTCACATATATTTTACTAATACCCAGTGGAAAATACTTAAGAGCCCTTCAAATTTACTGAAATAAACCTACAACAAAAATATTTAAGACTGCGTATCATCTAACCTAACCTTGGTTTGGTGTACAATTCAGTATTCGTAGCCATAACCAAAATTCAACCTCTAATTCCTCTTTATCCCATATATATGTCAAAAAATCTCACACAGAACCACTACTACTTACCCATACAAGCACAGTTCCGCAGCTTCAAAAGCGCATTTCCGCGCAAAGCCTTAATAAAGCCTTCAATCAGTAGTTAAGAAGCTCTAATCTCTAGGGCATTTTAAAACGGCGATTCATCGAAACGTATTGAATTCGCTACTTTAAAACTGTCGACTTAGATGAATCTGGCTTCCTTTGAGAGTGCCTCGGGCCGCCATCTGTTGGAGTTAATTGATGACTCGCCTCGTTGCTATATGTAAGGGATACGAAATGGACAGTATGTGAGGTTGCTTTTGGGTTTATTTAGACTGTTGGAACAAAGATTTATCTTTATTTATTTTGCTAATGTATAAACATGGGTTATGTTAATGATAACTGCAAATTCTAATCAGCGATGGTTAATTTAGAAATACATAATATCAGTCTTTGCGGACACTGCTGGATAAAGGCCTCCCCAAAGGTACGCCACAAAACGCGATCGCGTAAGTTTTTATATAATAAAATTACCTTTATTAACCCAATGTTTCGGCTACGTTGCAGTAGCCATGGTCACGGGCAGACTGACGATTCATATTTCTTCGTCTCCACCGCAGTGTTCTGTCAGATTCTTCTCCAACTACCATCACTGCAAAGTTTTTATCAATAACACGCGACCTACAACGTAGCCGAAACGTCGGATTAAAAAAGGTAATTTTATTATATAAAAACTTACACGATAAGTCCCGTTAATTATTAATAATCCATAGTACCTATATGAATAATAAATTTAAAATGTAGTAGCTCAAGCACTATAATAAGAGCCACAAAAACAATTCTTTTTTATCCTCCAGAGATTCGAAACGTGTGAACACTACCAAAAAGCGTTTAGTTTAGCAAACCGCGTAGAATCGATATTAATGCTCCATTACACAGTCTCCTTTTAATCGCTGGTGATTTTGGCCTTAAGAAGATAAGCCAACTAATCCCCGAGGCCTTAGGTTAAAGACAGTTAATTTCTGCACAGATCCGATTATCTAGGGAGGTGGTGAGACTCAATAAATCTCTTGTGTGAAGCAATCAAGGCAAAGCTAATGGTTTTGGAGTTATTCTTTTTAGATAGGGTTTTCTGTAGATGTAGGTTTTAGAGTTTGATTCTTATATAGGGTGTAAGTAGTTTGTAATAAGACATATAACAGTCAGATAGACGCTATATTGATAAAGGTGACGTTAGGAGTACCTGTAACCGCCGAGTGTGTATGAGAAGATGTATGAGTGTCAATGAAGCGAAAGTGGTCTGCCAAGATCGGGATAAATGGGGATCCGTGATCTCTGCCTACCCCTCTACAGGGAATCAGGCGTGATGTGTATGTATGCATGTATGAAAGGAGTTTACAAGTAGTTTGCAAGTTTTACCGGGAATATGCACATTGTATGTAATATTATACGTAAGTATTGATGTAGCCAAAGGCTTGATGATTTTCATAAATTGGATTCTATTTGGCAACTGTAAACCTACGTTGTCACGGTCAAAGGTGTTGCATTGTTTTGCAGTAGCACCAAAACCATAATGCATACAATTCATATAATATCGATAGCTCCTAAATGTTGTAAGTCAACTATATTTTTTTTTGTATATTATAAATAATTTAATACATCTTTAATTCTGCACAATCTAAAATTCATTGTTTCTTTTAATTCACGCGATAAAATAGCTTACACTAGAACAGGTGTGATTAAAATCTAATGATCTCTAAAAACTAAATAGTTTAAAAAAAAATTACACCTTGGAAAGGCATATGGCCTATTATGCTATTATAACTTGAATAACTTAATTTGCTTATTTGGAATAACATTTAAAATAGAACGTTTTTCCCTTGTGATCGCTGTCTTGTCAATATATCAAAAGTATAAGTAAAGGTATCATAATTGTAAAAGGCGATAGTAGCATTTTATTTAACTGCAGTCTATCACAATAAATAATGTTCAAAATCCCGTACCAAAGAAAAATCAGAATTTCATCGTAAAGACTTTACCACTTTTATCCCAAGCAAGATTGTAGATCAAGAGATATTCAACTGCATTGTTGAGTCTGTGCGCAATTTGCTTCGATTTAAAACTGTCTACAAAAGTGATTCTTGGCGTCTTTTGACCGCATCGCAAAGGACTTATGCCAAATACTCGGATTGCATAGATTTCATCAGAACAGAAGAGATTGTCTCTTTGGTGTTATGGGAATATTGAGTGAAGACTTGGCATTGTTTAGGACTTTCATGATTCATACTTACATATATTTACGTACTTTAATCCCGTTCAAAGTGGATCTTAAAACCAAGATGACATTTCGTAGGTTACTTTAGAATTGATATTGGTCTTTCATACTTACATACATTCACGTTGTTTAATCTCGTTTAGGACGGACAGAACCTCGAAGATACGACGATATGTCTCTATTTACAACCATAATTGTGATGTTGTAAGGAACATTGATGCTATGTTAGTCAATTACTTAATATATTCGATATACTCCTAGTCTTTTAGTACTTTGATTTGGTGGGCAAATAGGCAGATAGTAAGCATTATTTTTACATTCGAAACTTCTATAATTATAAGCTAAGATTATAAGTTGAAAGCCCTTAATAAACACCAACTTTTTAATATTTAAAAGCGTAAGTAGTATAACTTAATAACGAAGTTAAACCCAAATTGAAAAAACATGACTAGCTGTAATCTAGAACTTAAGCTATGATTAATGAGTCTAGACCAGATAAGCGTTTTAGTGCGACAAATTCTGTACCTAAAACCTAAAGCTGACATAAACGGCTTAAT
>JAMBLF010001955.1:0-19997 GCA_030578115.1 Leucoptera coffeella | reverse complement strand
ATTATGGCTACATTATTTGGATAGTTTACGAATGCTCGTATTACATGCAATAGCTGTGTATATTATTTTTCTCATAAAATGTGTAGAAACAAGAACATTTGTCAGGATACATTTAATAATGAAGACATTTAGTGTGTCGAAGTAAATAAAGACAAAGCGGGCTTCTTGGGATCCAGAAAAAAGGAGATTAATAACGAGATAATTAACCTGTCATATTTGTAAGTATGTACTTTTTATAGTAATTATAACAAACAAACCTCTAAATAATAATAAATTCTAAAGATAATAATAATGATAATGTAATGAAGTTCTAAAGATTTATCTTTAAGTAATCTAAAAAAAAGTATAATACCAAAGAAACTGTGTTTAAAAACACGTTTTCGGCCTGACAAATCTTTAATGACAGGTTAAATAAACAAACGAGAGTCAGGGAAGTGTCGCGAACACGTCAATCAGAGGTCGCCATTGTGAGCGCAGATCACGAGTTGGAATGAACTCTTCCTGTTGGCGATACATTTGCCCCAGCAAGGCGCACGTGACAGGACCAATCAGATGAGCCGATAGAAACCTCTCTTATACATACATACATATACATTGACGTCCTTTAATCTCTTTGGGGTGGATACAACCTCAGAGATTTAGTATAATAATAATACTAAACCTTTATTAAGATAGACACGATAATATAATATTCAAAGTAAATTAAACAAGATAAAAAGTTATATCTCCTTATGTTCGTAACTCCTAGGTCACTTTTTAGCCCAAATATTGGGCTTGTGATGTTATATAAAACATTGAGAACAGGTTGCTAACCCATCACCCAATTGATCCCATTTACCCCTAGTCCCTTAGTCACCCACCTGACATGCGGGGAAGAATAGAAGTTAGTTAGCATTCTTTTTACATCGATCGGGTTTTCTTTTTCCTCTCTTATCTAACGGTAGGAATTTCTTCAATCACATGTCGTAGTCTTATCATCACTCTTAGATTTGCACTGCATCCATGGCCATGATTTTGATAAGGATTTGCAATGATACAATATGTATCGACGAGTGCCTTCAATGGATTGTACTGCGCATCGTGAAGTGTTTTATGAATAAGAATGTAAGAGGATGTTTTATTTACGTTCAAGGACGAAGTTTTATGAATTTATACAAACTATTCAATTCATCGTTTAATCAACATACCGATTTAATATACTTTCAAATTCAGCAATGTATCAATCCCGATGGATTGCATTACATTCAATTTCTCACGTAAATTCAGAAAATCTTATGGTTAACTACCCGTCAACGATTAGAACATTTAACACTGACGTTACTGCTAATAGGATATGTGCACAGAATATTAATGTAAACAGTGTTTTTAAACCAACTCATGTGCCTGGTAGTTGACTGCTATTGTTGTTGGAGTGATATTGCTCTGTTCCGGTGTACTCATTCACCTTTGTTCCGTCATTTTGATGAGAGCCTGACCTTTCGGGCTATTTAAGGTGTAGTCTCTTTCATTTGTATTTATTACTCGTATTTTAGGATCACTAGTACAGGAAGATTGTTTCCGGGAATGAATTTTAACATATTTTAAGTTTTACCCTTTGAATTGCTTCAGGCAGTGGCATCATAATATTGAAACTAAATATGATTCTTTGAAATAACATTTCGTAAATTACGAGTAGTTTAAGTTGATTCAGATATTTGGTTTCCTGGTCCATTAAGTTGAAAAGTACTAAAAGGACAACTAAATAATGATCTCCCTGAATTTAATTTAGAAAAATATTACGTAACATGAAAATTAGAAGTTTTCGTGACTTGCGTACATAGTTTGAACAATATAAACAAACTGTATCACACTGCGGTGATGTTAACCTATATGTTGGTATATTTACCATCGTGATAGGTCTCGTCACTGTCAGTCCCAAGGTTGATGAAAATCCGTAGGGCAAAGGTTGACGTCAGGCCTAGCCATCGGCTAGTAGGCTGCGTAAACAACTTATACATGTCAGACGTTACGAAAATATTACTTTACTAGAACAGTAACGAATTTAATCTTTACTATCACCACCAAAATCATCCTTTTGATTAATTTAGTTTAATTAATCTATTTAGATTTACTTTTAAAATTTAGTGTATGTTGATAAATTATATTTTTTTACGTTCAAGAGGTGATTTTATGATCCTTATGTTGAATAAAAAGATTTTTATTTCATTTCATTTGTACTCACAGATATTCATGACATGTTAAATTTAATTTTAGTTTATTTATGTTCAATTTTAGCATAATCATATAGGGGTTCTGATAACGTTAGTATGCATTGTTTGCTGATTCCCTGCTCGATAGATATAATAATAATATATACCTCTTGGATTCTGTTCTTGGAATGGAAAGATGTAGTGAGCCATAAATTAGAGTAAAAATCATACCCGTACCCACAGTTGGCTTTGAATGAGGTATTGTTATTGTGCACAATTAACTGTTAACTTAAGCAATTAACAACATTCGTTAGGAAAACGATAAGGAACTTAGAACCAACCTAGCTTACTTTGTCAAGGACAAACGTAAAATTAATATATATATATATATATATTTATTATTCTATATTACCGCGTGTTGACAGGCTTGGATAACCATTATCACATCGTTAATGTGAAAGTACAACGTATTCAACAACAGTTAATAGGTAGTGCAGTATTAATCCTTCATAGATTTCGACTGGTCTCTATACATCTATCGAGAAATAAATTAAAATATAGAAGGAGGTTTGTAATACATATATAAATCTATGACGGCTTAAAACTTCACTTCTTGTTACCTATTACTACCTGATACCTGTTGTTGAACACGTGGCTTTTACGTTGTCCTTTCATAGTAGCAATGTGATAATGGTTAGCCAAGCCTGTCAATACCCAGAGAAGGTGTATATATATCAATTATTGTAATTTTATTTAAATATTCTTATCTTAATAACACACCGCGCGTGACACATGCGAATGTTAAAACAAGTGACCAAAAAGTTGATCTATGAGCAAGCAAAGATCCAAAACAATGAAGCCTATCTCACAGTCGTGACTAAAAGAACCAAGATTGATTATTCACACACTGTCAATGTAGTCCCAAGATAAGCTATATACGGAGTGTGTTCTGTCAGAGCAGTACTTTATCGGTGTAGGTTTGATTTTACCTACAATGAGATAGGTTGCTAAGTAGCTATTGGTTTATGAGTAATTATAAGAGTTACATGTACCTTTAAAAAAGCATTATATAAAAATTAATGTAAGCTCTTGTCTTCAAAACCACATACTTTATATTTGATAGCTAGATTGTAGCTGAATTTTGAATGAATCGTGTATACAATTCAAAAACATCCTAGTTAGTGGCTATTGATAATATTAATGTAGTATTGTCCGTATTTTAGTACAATGTTAAGTTTTGCCATAACACACGGTCTAACTAAATCGTACTTTGGCCTTATCAAGTTTCTTTGTCCTTATAAATGACGACATTCATCGCAAATAATATCAAATATTTAGTAATCCTTCATTTGACTCACTCATTACATTTTTTGCATAAATATTAGAGTTAGTTGTGATGTATCATTGGACAACGGTTGCTAGCTCATAGTTCAATAGATTCCATTTATCCCTAGTTTCTTAAACAGCCTCCTACGACAAGCCAGTAAGAACGGCAGCTAGTTATCATTCTTTTTACGTCCCAGACTACCTACCCCTTCCTATCAAGAGCAAAATCCACGTAAAGGTAAGTAAAAACATCTGAAGAGCTGAAAACAAATGAACGGAGCCGTCCCCCGCTCTATCTGCCCAGACGCCGCACAATTACTGACAAGGACGCGGCGACTGTCATGATTGCGTTATGCCATGATAAACCTAGCACTAGAACGGGGGATTAGTTGACGAGAGACAATTGATTAAAGGACTTAGTAGGTCTAGATAGACCTAGAAAGTAGTAGAGTGATTCCTTTTGTAAATCGGTAACGTTTAGTGATTACGTAAACGAGTGTTTGTATCTGTTTGCAGGAGCGTTTATAAAATCTTTTTGTGTCATTTAAAATCATAAATTGTCCAAAAACTCATTTTGTAGAAGAGAAGAAACAGGAATAAAAACAATTATACTAAACTAAACTATGTATAGGAAAATTGCAATTCTCTCCATTAAAACAATCAATTTCTAGAACTTTCATTCCTTATGTGCTTTAAGTAAATAACGAATATTATCATTGAGGTAAACATCATATTTTAGTATCGATTGTTTTAAAACATTTGTTCAGTACTCCATCTCAAATTTCAATTGAAACGCAAAAACAAAACATTAAAATAAATAAATCGTACCTTTCAGATGCAAAACAAACAACATTGTGTGCCCAAAAATCCTTAAGTGTTTACTAAATAAGTAAATATTCATGTTATTGAGTATTTCGAGTCGCATTATTTCGAGTAAGAAGACTTATTAGTGTCGAGAGAGATTTGCTCAATAAAGCGGCTGCTTATAAATACATTATCCTTGTTTGGGTGACATTGACCGATTTATTTATTGGTTTATTAACTCTTAACCGTTTGGTGACGGATATTGTTCGCTTGGGTGCCTGCTGACGACTTCAACTAGTGTTTGTACAAGTTGAGGTTTTCAAGGTTTTAATCGAAAAGGTTTGAATTATTAAACTTGTATTGCCAGGAATCCATTTAGCGTCCTTATGTAATTGCAATCTACGAGTATAAGCTGTCCATCGATATAAGGCGATATACACATACACCTGCTGGCTAACTGGGAGGTTACTCTAATCAATAGAATGAGAAAATACAAACGATTGCGTTAGATCTCTACATTTCCCTCTTACTACCTCCAAAGGGATTATAATGTCGAATATTTAACCTATTTAAAATCAAAAGTATAAGTTTAATTTAATGTAATAAATATTTTTTGTTATCAAGTTGTGTCATAGATATGCTAGTATCAAGCGAAAATAAATACTTCCTTTCTATCTAAAAAGCGTTATATAATAACCTTAAAACTCTGTACTTGTCCACAAAATTTTAATATTCGTATATAACAAGCACAAAAGCTATTGTCGACTCTTAATAATATTTACTAGAACAAAATTTTATTACATAATAACTGTCTTAAAATTTGTTGTATTATTTAATGTTCAATTTAAATAGTAGTTTATTAGATGTGAGCCCCTAATAGTCATACTTTTTTTTTCATATAATTCGTAGTATGAAAGTTGCAAAAGGGTCCCAGGATAGAAGAGCAATATTTTATTTTTTTGTATAAAAAAATGATTTCAACATGACTTGTTTCAATATTGATAAATAATAACTTTTTAATTGCTACATAATAGTTTGTTACATTAGATAGACTGGTCTTTCCACATCTATGTCAATTCATTCCGTTCATAATAAATGCAATATCCAATAAACTCATTACTATTAGAAAACTAACTTAAAGCAATACTGAAACGTATTATGTGCCAAGGCATAGAGAAGATTAATTAGTGCTGTTTTTTTTTATTTTTATGTTCTATTTACTACTTTTTGATGTTCGTCTAAATCGATAAAACAATTTTCAACAGTTTCTAATAGATTACATAATCACTGCATAATAAACTTCCTACACAAGTTAAACTCCATACAATATAATAAGTAGAGGGATCGATGAAAGCCAAATACCAATAGGCCATAGGCGACTCACCAGCATCGATCGGAAGGACATCAGTCGTCAGCTGGCCGACGCTCGCCTCGAGGCCCTCGCCCTCCAGCTTTCTTCAGAGCCGCAGCAGCCCACGAAACAGCGCTCAGATGCCACTGGCAACAGGTCACATCACAGATCCCTCACTCGGGCGCACTTGCACAGACACTTCCATTTGGTGTGAGCGTCAGCACGGAGGGCGACAACAGCACTGTTTATCTCGCCTCAGGGAAATGAGTTTGCATTGTTAATCTCTTATTGTTCCTTTTGATTTTCTACCTGCACTCTTACGTCGGATACTTCAACTTAATGGTTTGCAAAATAAACACATGATAACGTTGGAAATGGAAAGAAAGTGATGTTTAAAAAAGAAAAGAGAGCTGTTCTCTAATACGAGCAATGGCGACGATTAACACTGCTTAATGCTATGGCGAGGTAGGTGTGCGATTGGTGTTGACATCTCGATGTTTTATTATCTTGTCGCTGTTTATCTACGAAGCGCGTGATTCAGTTCGCGCAATACAAATATCACTTTGATGTGAAAAGAATATTTTTAACTGAACGAAACCGAAATTTTGTTAATATGTTCACAGCGGAATGCTTACTTTCCGAGTACCCGGTAGGCGAAATCGCAGAATTTCAGTATTGTTTCGCAATTTCAGTTTCACGCGAACTTTTCAACACGTGCAATAAAAGTCAACACCAATAGTGCAGTTTTACGACTTATTAACGAAACTTAAGAGAAAGTGTTTAAAAACATTCACGTACCAAAGAGGTTTATTAGCACAACACGGAGGAAGCAACGAGGGTGCGAGTGATAAGGCTGGTGCGCGGCGCTCGCTCGTCCGCGGAGGGCGTCGGCGAAGGTTAGCGGAGCAATGTCATGATCGCGGACAGGCGGAGCGGAAGGTGAGCCTGCGGAGGTAGCCGCGTGCGACGTGGTTGCCCAGCTGCGCGCAAGTGGCCGCCGAGGCGCGTCGCCATTGTTCGCCGCTAATTGCGATTCCGCTCCGATCGAGTTCGCGGATCACCGAAGGCTCTGAGGAAAATCTCGCGCCTCTCGCCGCCGCCTGACTAGAGCCTTAGTCCTCATGCGTAACAGCCAATAAAGGCGACTCGATCAATATTTACATTCATGGTGGCTGCCACTTTTATTGTTAACGTGTTTCCTTTTCACATACTACGTTTCAGTTTTAATGTGTTTTGCGTAAGGCTATTCAGGTGTTTCGTAATTCGTATGAAAGGGAATTTAACGCGACGATTACTCAACGTAACTATTCATTCTTAAACGTTACAATCTGTAATAGTAGGTGGAGTTTACATTAGTTTAAGTCGTTTTTCTTTTTAAACACAGAAAAATTTAAACAAACGTTAAGAATGTGTGTATTGTTTCGGTTGGTGATATAATAGGTTCTCCTAACCACTTATTACGTCAAAATTATTGAATGGTATACTTTCATTTGGTTTTATATACTATATAATCGACAGAGTTTTACATTATTTTATCTAATATTCAACATCTACATACAACCTTATTTAAAGATCTAATACATTTGATCATACCTCACACAGTAATTAGAAGACATAAGTTACTACCGCCTCATATTATCGAACAAAGAAGTTTTGAGTACTATGAGATACAAGTAAATTCTTCATGATGTTTAGCCGCTCTTATATTTAAAATAAATTTTAATGTTAATACGCATGAGTTTAACCTTTATATACTTAAGGGCATTGCAGCCCTCCTATATACAATATGTATAACTTCTTTATAAATAATACCAATTATCACTATGAAGACTTTCCATTTCATAAATATACTTACATTATAAAGTTTATATATCCACTAGTTACGCCCACACTTAAGCTAAACTATTTCTAAGACACCTCAATACACACAAGTTCGCTTAACACTAGTTTCATTCAAAGTAAATTGATGTTCGTAAGCGGCCAAAAGAACACTATTACCGAATACAAGTATGAAGATAATGACTCCAGCCAAATTTTCCTCAACGATTAGTCACAGACTTTGTGACATTTTGAAATATTTACCATTGTACGGGTCATCATCAATCAGCCTGTACCAGTCCACTGCTGGACGTAGGCCTCCCCAAGGGTACGCCACAAAAGACGATCTCTCGTGGCCCTCATCCAGCCACTACCAGCAACCTTCTTGAGGTCATCGGTCCACCTGGCAGGGGGGCGTCCTACACTACGTTTACCGAGACGTGGCCTCCACTCAAGAACCGCTTTACTCCAGCGGTCGTCGGTTCTACGACAGACGTGGCCGGCCCACTGCCACTTCAGTTTACAACAGCGATAGACTATGTCTATCACTTTGGTTCTTTGCCGGATAATCTCATTCCGGACTCTGTCCCTTAACGAGATACCCAGCATTGAACGCTCCATTGCTCGCTGAGCGACATGTAGTCGGTGGGCTAGCCCGACTGTCATGTTCCACGTCTCGGATCCGTATGTCATTACGGGTAGGACACACTGGTTAAAAACCCTGGTTTTCAGGCACTGCGGTAGTGGCGACGAGAAGATGTGACGCAACTTCCCAAATGCTGCCCAGCCCAGCTGCACTCTTCTGGAAATCTCCCGCTCGAAACTGTCCCTACCCAACTGCAATACTTGTCCCAGGTAGACATATTCCTGGACAGCTTCGAGCGCCTCTCCATTGATCGCAATCGGCTCCGGGACCACAAGTTCATTGAACATGACCTTAGTCTTGTCCAAGTTCATCCGGAGACCGACCGACCGTGAGGCAGCGTTCAGACTGTGCAGCATTTCCTGCAGATCCTGCAGCGACTCCGCCATCAAGACAATGTCATCAGCGAAGCGAAGGTGCGTGAGGTATCTGCCATTGACATTGATACCCATCCCAGTCCAATCCAGAGTTTTGAAGAGGTCCTCCAGTGCGTTTGAGAACAGTTTTGGGGAGATAATATCCCCCTGTCTCACTCCTCTGAGCAACTGTACTGTACGGGTAATGGTACTAAAATCATACATTGACTTGTTAACTATCTAAACTGTGCTCGTATACCGTCACCGTCTATTTAAGGAGATGATTTAAAAATGTCTTATCTTGTACTCTCAGTACCTACACTATGAGTAAAAGAAACTGATGGATGTTTATACTTCGAAGTTCTTCCTGAAAACTAGCTGACATACTACAGATTCTAGTTTGTTTAGATTTAGGTAAATTCATTACTGATTTGACATTCCCAATATAACCAATATGGAAATGTCTAATTCCCAATATAACTAATAAAATTTTCGTCTTGATCCGGAAAGGCTCTGGGACGAAAACTATCGATCACCACCCGGAACGATCCTGACAAATCACTTTTCTTTTACTCACACCCATTAACTTGGGAGGAGAAACAGGATTTGTTTAAAAGTTTACATTACATAATAACTTTTATATTGAAAAAGCAAGTAAATGTGTATAAAGATTAAAATTTTCTCAGTGGTGGAGATTGACGATAGCTCTGAGCAACAATATGCGTTCTTTGATTTACTAAACTACTAATGTTTATTTTAATTTCATTTACAACGTGCCTTAAGTGCGGAAAATAACCCAGTCACTTCTATTGTCTGTTTACTCATCCCATAACACGCATATTGTGACCAAATACGGAATAAAAAACAAGGAAACACCCAATATTAGATATAAAACTATAAACACTACAGCACGACCGGCACTACGTTACTTGAGGTAGCACATTAACGTTTATACTTCTTAAATAGTTGCGAATTACGTTAAACGAGATAATAAACATGTTTACGTCCATCCATCCTGATTGCTCCAAGGTGAACCATATTTCCTTTCAATACAATCATTCGGTGTAGCTCAGTCGATGGGGGCTTGACTTTGTATCAATGGGTACAGGGTTCAAACCCCGGAACAGATACCAATACAAAGTTTTCAGATTTTTCATGTACATTTAGGTAATGAAATAGATTTGAAAAATACATCGAATACTCTGTGTCGCAAAAAATCGTGAAGAAATTTATCTGTATGAAACAGGTAATAGTCAGTGCTTTTAAATGACGACACGGCTTACCATATGTCACAATAAGTACTGACTATCTGGTCAAAATTCCTGTGAACTTGTGTTTTCTTCATAATCAGCTTATAGCATAGTTACATCAGAATTGACTTCATGTAAAATAATATCATTGAAAGACTTGCTACGGAGAACAAACTTACAATGTTGATTTGTTAAAGACCTTAACAATATTACAGTCTATCTTAAACAGTGCAATATGATGAGTACTTACACTATAGTGGCAGACCAGAGAGTAGATGATTTGGTTAAATAATAGACACAATATGTACCTGCAACAAAAAAAAAATTGGTCAGTTAAGTTAGTCTATTTACTATTCTAGCTAATTATTACTATACATTTTATAATCATGGTAGTAGTCACGTACATAGTAATACAAATGTTTTAAAACTGCCAATCACAAAGCGGTTTTCTTTATTGCAGTGATATTTATGAATACCTACGAAGGATTCCTCTGAAGATGTAGTTATGCAAATTGCCTTAATTTTAGACGTTATTTACGATAACTGCTTGTTACTGCAACGCCGACTTTAGCTGATATATGAGAATATTGACTCGCATCTAAAACGGTAGATAATATACAGATTTATGGTAAATTCTGTGTGTTCTATGAATTAAATACCTGCAGTACTAACTTGATACAACTATTAATTTACAAGGAATTATATATAAAGTTTTCTATTATTGACTCTAAACGCCTCTGACTGTCAAAATGTCTCTAATATTCCAGTTTAAGTAATTATAACAATGAGAGCAATGGTTATTGGATTCATATTATATATTTGAGGTCCTGTCCACCTTATAAGGATAAAAGTACGTTAGTATATTTATATTTGCATATTCGAACTTATTGTATTCGTCGTATTCTTATCGAAGACAATATCCACACAATACATTTAAGAATTCCACAAACTCATGGCATAACGAATTGGAACCAAGGCTGAGAATTTCAGTAAATGGGTGATGGATTGACTGCGTATATCCGAAGAGACATGAATAGAGAAATATTAGTTTTCTACTCGTACTCATAAATATAAGGCTTCGCTTCTGGGTGCTCAAATTCAGAACACTAGTGGCGCTATGTAAATATATACTTTTTGTTAGTTTTAAGTTTTTTTTTCGTGTTTAGTTTGTACATATTTAATTTTGTTTTTTCTGTTAATAAAAATTCCTCGTTATAATAATAATTAAATACAATCATTTATTGAAGTCTAAGAACAGCAAAGTATATACTACTACTGTAATATTATTATAAAACCAATAATATGCGACGTACGTATACGTCCAACGTGTACATATGCAATACTATCTGATTATACTTGGATTTGTCGTAATGTACTATAGTAAAAAAACGTTCAAGGCTTTAATCCCTTTGGGGGTTTACAGAACCTCGGCAATATAGTATCGCCTAGGTCACTTTTTAGCTTGAATATTGGGGTTGCGTTGTCATAATGGAATATTGATGACAGTTTATACATACTCGTATGTACAAAAGTAGGTTGGTAACGAAAACATCGTGCAAATTCACTTCATATAAATATTAGCGAATATAAACGTAGTTGAAAAACATCGTTATTGACGTTCGTGTCTGGACCATTGGCACTCGATGCAAATGCGAGGATCAGGAGCCGAGAGCCAATATTGGATCATGCCACTCGCTGTTTGCTTTGCCAATTACCAGCGTCTCGATACAGCCACTTCAGCTGTGTACATTAAGGTAGTTGTTACATTACACGTTTTCAACTGCGCGTATTAAATTAATATTATTAAACGGCTACATTCCATAGTGGACCATGGAATTTACAACAAATGCTATTTTTACGACCGTCTCGCATTCACAATCCATTATGGGCAGTCAAAGGATTGTGTTTTTATTATATCGGAAAAGTAAACAAATCTTGGTGGCAGGAAAAATAATATTATTAAAATAGATAATATGTGTTGTTTCTCTGATGCAGGTAATAATCAACACCTGTAATCGATAATGTTCCGCTAGATAATATGTTTAACCTTATATTATCATGTAACAGATATTCTTCTTAAGGCTGGTTTACATAACATATTTAACAGAAGCGCTTGAATGAAAAACCTAAATGTTTATGGGTGAGTCGAGAGGTTTGTAAGGATCTGTCAAGGTGGCGATAAATAGCCTCTATTTAACCCGTGAGGATGTAGTTTGAGGCGCATATATTAATTTATATATGTTTGTAAATATCAGGCTTACCGCTATCTTGAAAAAAATATTGTTGTGAGATAATACACTACTTACTTCATCGCTAATGAGATAGGTAGATACCATACTTGTCAACTTAAAGCTACCTCCGCAAGTAGTAAGGATCGTAATTTGTATTCATGTAGATGTGCTTATTTTGAATGTGAATAAATATTTATATCATATCAGATTTTCCAGGCAAAAAAGCGTAGTAAGTAAAGAGTCATTATTTGAGGAAGGTCTTTAAAAGACAATCATCAATCGAAGCATAACGAACAATACAATGCGACTTGACAAATCTGTGACCGAAAGGGCAATGTCATGAGCGAGGACGGAGCGAAATTTATATACCATAACAGCTTGGGGCCACTAAAACAATGATAATTAAACGAAATTTAATTAGAAGTCATTTTGCTCTGATCTATCAAATTTCCGACGTAATGCTAAGAGTAGTAACTTTATAAATTATGTAAATATTCATCTTGAAAAATCATATTGCGCGAGACATTTCATGTCTACCACAAACTATTAAGATCACCATAGTTCAAACACACAGAAATCTTTATTGTGATGCCCATTGCAATACGTTCATAGGCACAGAGAACGTATTGCGATGCACATTACAATAAAGTTGCTTCCTAAAAGTTTGAGTTCTAAAAGAAAGAAACACTAACCTCATGCTTGTAATTAATTTATATACTGACTTAATAATGAGAGCGTTCAACTTCTTCTTAGTAATTCATAAATAAATCTAGTCATTTTGTACTCGCAAATATAGCAATGTAATTATTTACATAAAATAATTGCAATTGGGTTTGAAGGAACATGATTGGGTGATAATCGAATGATCGCAGATGTTTCCAGAGTATCTTGTTGGTCATATTTTCTCTGTGATAAAACCCATTTTTAATCCTGTAACAACTTTGTTACCATACAATGCCTGGACTTTGTAAACTTGTCTAAAGCCAAGACTGACTGATGATATTGTATTGTTTAACTTTTAACTAGAATACACTTTATTATAAATTACAAAAAAAAATATTTAAATTCTGTGACCTCATAAAATAAAAGAAACTTCATTAGAGTACCCAATAAGTTTCAAATTCGTTATTTTTTAATAAACCGTCAACTTCTATACATAAACCGAACCTCCGTTTTAGTGGCCCCACCGAAATCAAAGCGCCCTTGCGGCTCGCACGATCCATAATAATGCTAACCGGGCGCAGTGGTTCCGGTAGAAATTGTCAATATGTACACAGCATTATGCAGCCGTCGCCTCAACACGTGGGCCGCAGTTGCACAATAGTTATGCCAACTGGTTACGAGTATGGAACAGTGGGTACGAGTAAGTTTAGAATTAGTATTACTGTTTATAAGTTGCTATTGGTGGGGTATACGGTATACTAGTATTTATACGTAATAAAGTGTTATTTCTATGTGTATTAATAATTTAATATAAACTAAGTGGCAGAGTGTATGAGGAGGTAAAGTGGTTTGTCAGGATCGAGACAGATGGGGATCCGTGATCTCTGCCTAACCCTCTACAGAGAATCAGGTGTGACGTATATGTATGTAAAATAAAATTATATGGAATATTCGTTTTTCAATTTAAAAGAAGGAGAGATACTTCAGTTCTTCGTTTCATTCTAAAGAGGCGTAACAACGAAAGAAAATTTGTACAAAGTATACTAAATCGTTAGTAAGTTAAATAATAATTAATTAGTGCTTAATTTTTATGTAACGTGAAGCACTGCAGATGATCACTCGGTAGTACGGATAATACGCGTTAATATAACTTAACTTTAATAGTAACATGAAATAGATGTGATTCACATATAGTACCTTATTGCTATTGGCACTGAAATTAGGTCAAGAGCAGGAAATACTCGTGAACGCGGAAATAGTGCTTTAATTCCGAAGTTCATTTCTAGTAAACATTATCGAGTTGCAATAGTACTAGTCAATGTCAACGTTTATACGTTTGTCTGATATGAAACACTTCTATTACTAAACAGTTTTCTATTTAACTTAATTGTTGCGTAAACTTTAATATAGCTGTTTGCTTACTTCTTCAAAGATGATGAGAATAAAATCTACTTTTTTGTGTATAGTTCTAAAACTATGTGTTAGTGAACTCATAGAATAGGTCTTAATAAAAGCAAACTCAGTGAATAAATACATTAATTAGGCAGTGTAATTATTTTATGATTTTTCAACAATGAGATGTTGATTTGATGTTATGTTATAACTTAAGATTCTCACCGCTTCACTCACAGCTGAATAATTTCATACGAACAGGAAAATCCACTACAATAGCCGCCAAGAATTCTTTAGAGTTGTTACTTGCTAATTACGTGTTCTAAGGAGTTTCTTTTTCAAAAATATTGATACGAGAATATAGACCTAAAACTCCAATATTTGACAGTTAAATTTAATGTTATAGTGGATTTAGATACTGTTTTGACTAATACTATTTGACAGTATGTATCTTTCCTTATATTAGCAAGAATAATACCAGGATTTAGACGCAAAATTCCGTACATACCAAAGTATCGGATATCAAACGTAAGTATGTTCACGATAACGTAAGTGACCCACTGCATATCGATAAGTGAATTTCTTCACTTCAGTGAGTCGTGGGTAGGTGCATTAATGCATTATTACACTGTACTTATCCTTGGTTTAAAGGTCATCTTAGTAACATTAGTTTGTTATCAGTTGTACATGCATATATACATGTGTACTTTGCTCTTTTACCCTATAAGAGGTAGTAAGAACCGTGGAAACGTAATATAGTCCCTTACTTGTAGTTTAAGTTACAGTTAAGTTAAAATTTACTTGATACCTATACCAAATGGGACTTTTTGGTATTGTTTTCCTCCACGTTATATTTTACTGAAATTGACTTTGGTACACAACAACAACAACACAGCATAGTCAGATATGTCAGATAGTTAATAATCCAATAAAATCTATATAATATTAGACAATGTTTCTGATATAAAAAAATTGCAAAAACCAATCTAAACTAAGATTGGATCTTACGCCAATAACATTTTTATTCTCGATCAGTCAAGTTCAAGGCCCGTATGAAATGTTCCTCATGAGGAACTAATGAAGGATCCCACACAAACGTGATAAGAATGTATCCTTTGAGGAAAATTTAACCTTTTTCATTTCCTGAATGCTCCTTTTGAATTTCATGCGAGTGTTTAGTGGTGATAATTATTCATATGTTTATCGTGCATTTCCGTTTCATCTAAAGAAGGCGTATGACCTTTATGTATTTATTATTTGAAAGCTACTTTTTATATCTGTTTACTCTGTGAGTTATTTATGAATAATGAATGAGGAAAATTTTTAGAGATATTTATATTTTGACGTCATTTTTATCCTGCTTGTTATAAATACATATATTTCACATGTCTTTCGTATAAACTAAACTACAGAAACTGCTTAACTCTCACAAAAACCTGATTTACTTTTTAATATAGAGTGACGTTGTGTTGTTAGAAATTAAGTCGCAAAAGCATCTTGGCATTAGCATTTCGACAAAGGCTAATTTGGTTTTTTACAAAGCGAGTTCAAAAACATTTCCACGTGCGTCAGAAGTCCATCCTCGGAGCCACGTGGTGATTAGCTGCTGTCCTTGACCCTACAGCCATCAGGTGATCATAAATCTGTGTCTCGCAAGACGCAGGACACTCGTGTTCAATAAAAATCACACATATACTTATAAAGACACATAAACACAAAACTTCCAGTATCTCCTCGATCACATTTTGGATATTCTGATAACTTATTTCATCTTTTGCATGGTTTTATAAACATGGAGAAGATTTAACAAAGATCACTTAGTCTCTTGCTGCGGTATGCCAATGACTAAGCAAAGTTTCATCGAATTCGACTATGAGACGTACGGATTTTTATAAAGGTATAACTTATCACAAAGTTTTAAAAATTCCATCTATAATCGTAAGCTTTGGGTCAATAGATTACACTGAATATGTTTATTCCGGACTAAATACAATATAATGTAAATATTTCTTTTGTTGTGTAAGGCAGTGAAAGTTGGGTGTGGCAGATAAAGTAGAATGAATACCGTTGTAATGCGATTGTTGATTCAGGTTAGGGGTTATAATGAACGCTAGAATTATAATGTTACAGTGTCATAGAAGGAGTTTCACAATAGCAAGTGGTTAACCAGGAATGAAATAAGTGGGTTTTGAAAACGCATATTTACATCCCTGCAGGAAATATGCGTGACAAACGAAAAGGAAACCATCAAAAGTTGATTGCGTAAATTTCTTTCAATTATGAATAAATTGTACATAAAAATCTGCTGCCGGATCATATCTAATCATGTAACCTAGAAGCGACGTCCTAAAAACGCATGAAATTATTCAGTACGTTTGCATAAAAAGTTTTGACTAATAGCTACAGTCTTTTATCGATATTTTTCATACAAGTTGACAGCTGTGACCCACTCGTGGTCGCATTCAGTTTCTAACGTGGAATGTAGTATTTAAATTTTAACTATTCTTAGGTATTATTGCTTCAAAATACTCATTACTTGTATTTAATGAAAGCTACTTACGTTATGTAAACACATATTTTTAATTTATTTAATGCATATAATACATTTCCATGATGCGAAGAAAGTTTATTCTTATATAAAATATTATTAAAAGCAACAATTATCGATACATCACCAAAGTAATATCTAAAAGCATACACATACTAGACAGTATATTGACTTCAATTCACTGTTTTACTTAATGGCATAATCTACTAACTCACAATAACTCAAAATTATATTTAGCTTATCAGTAGAACATAGAAAATGAATCAAAAATTATAACGTCATATAACATTTAATACGCAATACTCTTTCAACCCAACGTTTGTTTACAATGGAAAATCTGCTGCTAGTAATGACTTAATTTGTTATTCCCTCCAAACTCCTCGCGTCTTGCAAGGTAAGCCCAGATAGGAAGTGGTCGATTGTGGGTCATTTTCCATTTGTGGCGAAGGTAAATCGGAATAGTCTGGACTCCAATTGGTATTGGGCATTTTCTGTGACGCGTCCACACTGATAATGTGGAGTCGCAAACAAGATAACCTACATTGATGTGGGTGGTCACTCGCTATCAATCGTAGAAAGTATGTGTCCTGAATTAGGAATTGGAAGTAAAATACTTACCTGAATTTTGTATTATTTTAAATATAGGTGTGAGTGAAACAAGAGAGATTTGTCAGGATTGTTCTAGGTGGCGATTGATAGTCTGTCTACATCCCGTTGGAGACGTAGAAGCGTGAATACATGTATGTATGTATGTAAAAACATAAATAATCATTTTTATAAACCACATGTACTAAATACTAAAGACATGATGACGATGAATTAGTTCAACCAGTATTATTTATCTATAATTATCCGAAATATTCCATGTCAATAGTTTTTGGTGCTCATACTAATTGGTTATATCAATCACATTATTTGTTAATGGCTTTGTATTTAGTAACTCTCAATATAAAACTAGTTTTCGTTACTTTAGTGTCGTAAACAACACAAAAAACCCAATAAGGACACATCACACAACAATGCAAAAACAGTATTATCTTCACTGCATGCAACAAACGCCTGATTGACATGCAAACAGTATTCTCTTAATCCACTTAGCAGTTCATACGTGTACCGAGCGACATCTAGTGTGTATTCAAGCAACGTCTTAGACTATTAACCTGCATCCCTGTTATATTTAGTCACAATCTAGACAGATCATTAAATAGTAGTTAAATAAAGGTACAGGAAAATATTGATGATTATTGTCAATAAATCATTACCAAGGGTTTCTGGTAGCTTTCCGATCGAGACCATTTTAAATCGGTGTTCTATTTTAGTGTCTATTGTTGATAGTGACACTATTTATATATAATTGCGATTCGACATAAGAATGTCTAAATGATTAAATGAAATCGATATTTATTTTAGAAGAAAACGGGAGTAATCGCAAAGGTTTTTCATTGTTTATAAAATATACGCGATAAGTCCCGTTTTCTTGTAAAACAAATCGCGAGTCTCTCAAAAATATGAGCTCAATATCATGAAAATTTATTAGTTAGAGTAGAGAATGGTTATCCACTTTAATTCCATCCAAATCCTGATCTCGAAAGAGATGGAATAACATGCGTACCTATTTATATAAATATTAGCTACGTACGATTCTAGGCTAGGTTATTACTAGTATAAAAACAAAAAAGTGTAGTGACAGGTTCAAGATTCCATCTCCGCAATTGCGAAGGTAGTAATTCTATGGCCACCTCGAACCCATGTGTTGACCAGATAGTCAGTACTCAATGTGACAGGTGGTAAGCCATGTCGCCATTTACAAGCACTTTCGCATGTGTTCGATGCATTTCGTTAATGTATTTCTATTACGAATATGTACGTAAAAATTCATTTAACTTCATTCCCAAGCGGGATTTGAACCCCCTGAAACAGAGTCAAGCCCCAATCAACTGAGCTTCGTCGAATTGAGAAGTATTCTATATCTGTGACAAGGTGATAGCGACCTCGTTTAATTAAACAAATCCTATAGAGCACAATTTGTTCTCGTTAGCAAGCACCTTAAGACATTGATTTACTATTCAGCTATGATGACATTCCGTGCACTTTCCTACATGTGTAATGAACTGCGGTGAAAAGTAGGTGAGTTAGACACCAGGCTGCTCGCAAATCGACTTATTAAGAAATGCCTGTTGCTTGTACGAGCACAGATACATACGAGTATGAATGAGTACATAGTTGCATTATAACAAGGTTGCATTGGTTGTTATTGAACGAAATTGTATTTATTTTGGCCTATATTACAAATTTTACTTCCCATCCAGATAAATAATCCTCGATTGTAACCTTGAACGATTGTGACAAATGTTTATTGCGTCACTAATATTTATTAGTCTTATTACGTACACATATTTTATATTTACAAGAAGCATAAAATGGAACAAGTATTTAACGGGTTTTATCAAATGGAGGTTTATTTTGTCGCTTTCTTACTGCGCAGTACTCGAGAACTAAAGATGTGAAGAAAAGCATTAACTACCTCTCAGAGGATTTTTAAAATATAGGACGCTTATCAATATCAAATGTATACATTCTTATATTTTATTTAATCCTTTTTGGGATGGTCAGAGGCTCGAAGATACGATGACGTATTCTTGGTCAACTTAGAATTAATAATGGGATTGTGATGCCGTATGAAACATAGGTTACAAGTTGCTAGCCAATCTTAGCCCATGTGAAATAAAGTCAAAGAAAACAATAATGTAATACCATACAGCTACGTTTTTAAGGTATCTTGCAGATGTTCAGTAATGTAGTGTTTAAACGTAGCACTAACCTAGGCTATATCAGATACCTAGGTTATGTTCACCTAGGCTTCGCACTTGTTAAGCCTAAGGTCGGCGCTTGGCTCCGTACTAATTATGTCATTAGGTGCATTTCATAACTAGGTTTATTAAGATGTGACCTGGTCTAGTTTGCTAGATTTTTTCCAAGAAATAGTTCTTTGAAACATGACTCAACTTTATAGATTGTTCCTAATAACCTTTGACAGTGAGAATATTAACGCAGTCTTGGTCTCTCAGTCGCCTTTTATAACAAACTGGAAAAGAAAGCATATCTGTTTAGATTTACTGATCAACACTGATCTTGTAATCTACAACAAACATGGGAAAAACAATAACTAATATTTATTTATTAAAAACCTTGTTTTAGATTCCTCACCGTGTATATCATACCATTACAACTCAATAAAGAACAAGATGTACTTACTTATCACTCTACAACAAAGGAATGGCATGACTTATTCCAAGAATTAAGATTATGGTAATGACAATATATTTACGAAATGTGTCAAATACTACAGTGAGAAAAAACATCGTTAAGAAACCTACCTGTTCCCCGAATCGATAATAGTTAGCGCTTGTTGGTGGCAACATGGCT
>JAMBLF010001954.1:0-20920 GCA_030578115.1 Leucoptera coffeella | reverse complement strand
GGTTAACCGATCGCGCCACGGAGGTCGTCAACACAAGGGAAGAAGTATTATGGAAACACAAAAGAATGACTGATTCTTAATCCGTCATTTCTGCTTACTGATTAAATGAGAACAAATATGTATGTTGTAATCTTACTGGTATTTCACGTAAATGTGGTTAATTAACATTTGGTGTCGCAATGTTTCAACAAGCTTCAAAATAACACTAATTTACAGTAGCTACCTCTGTTTTAATTGATTTTACACACAAACCTGAATAGCTGTGTAATACCATTTTTGAAATGTAATTTTATGTGTTGTGTGTTATGTAATCTAATTATTGTCTTTGAATTTTATTGTAAATGTTGAATATTGTATGATGTGGTTGTCTCAATAAAGATATTATTATTATTAACCATTATATCAAACTGAATTTATCTAAATTGATTAGCACTTTAATTACCAGTACCTAAATTACCATCCAGATTAATTAAAACACCTTCCTATACTGCGAATGAGCTCACGCCATCTCGATTTCACTTGGGCAAATAAATGCAAATTGCAAATCAACTAGCTAGGAATACTGTGTAAATATGAGGGAATAAATGTGATGGAACTTGTTGATGCTTGTTTTGTAACATGGATGTTATAGGCAAAGTTTAAGGAAATTAGGTAAATGAATGTAGTTAACAGTGTATTTTGATCGATTTATAGAAAAATAAAGGTGTTCCTCGTGTTTTCTGAAACTATTTTTACACTAGTTTACCCACTGTTTAACTAGTTTAGCGTTATAATAGGAAAAAAACTAAGACGGAGAAAATTAACCGATTTTTTGCAAAATATATGGAAATAATAACAAGATTTTAATAATGATACAGTTGTAATTTAGAGTGAACCCAAACTTAAAATAATAAAGCTAGAATATTAACTAGAAAATTTCTTACCTCTGTTATTGAAAGTGAAAACATTAACCTTATTGGTATTTCAGAAAATTTCTTTAATAGTCATACCAAGAAACTTTGAGATCCTTGCTTTATTTACTTATAAACTCCGTTACGTAGAATCTTAAGGTCTTAGAAAAATAAAACTGAATAATTATTCGAAAACAAAGAAGAATAAAAATCTTCAGCGTTTATTATTAGTTTCTATTCCTATCTTAACAAGATACACGTTGAGACGACGTTATGAATATAAATCCTATTTGCTTCTTGGAAAGCAAAGTGCATCAGTGTATTTCTTATTTACAGACGCAAGTTTGTTTTCCAATCAGTACTAGCAAGTTATAACTCGTGAAAACGGCAAGGTTATGAGATAAACATATTATATAGAGAATTATTTTTTTTTGCAATTTTTAGCCTTAATAGATATATACTACAGTACATACATACATAAATTAAATCTCGTACCAGATTGCGACATAAATTAGTTAAAGACTAATAAAGAAATAATCGTCTTCTGCCTTAAACGAATGAATAAAATATAAAGAAAATGAATGAATGAAATGAAATTCTTTATTTTTTAAACGATCATAAAATCACTTATTGACAATAATTACTCACTATGAACTCTAGTATTTTTATATGAACTAATTCATCTTAACCTTCCTTAATTGTCATCAAACTCTAAATCCATAATCGCCTTTTAATTTCCTTAATAACACTTCGTACATACATATCTTCTTTCTAACTACATCATTCACGTATCACTTTATTCCACTCTTTACCATACCACATCATAATTTCTACATTCATATACACACTTAAGTACAGAGAACGCATGCCGACAGTCTCCCCTTTTGGCGAAATGGGGTGTGAATCTCATCTCAACCACACTGGGGGTCCAGTCAGCACTTCTTTAATTTGTTTTGCGTCAAATTGCGCTTTTCATTCGCTCGCCTAATTCCTCTTACTTTGGATTTCGTTTGCAGATTGTTACTATGATTTACGACTTATGGTGTGGTAGACATAGTTATAAATAATTGTATAAAAATTATTACTAGGTTAAATGATAAAAAATTGGTACGTACTCGTGGTATTTGCATTTATGTTCCTCTGGTTTCTATACAGAGAAATAGGATTTTCTTATTCAACTCGAATAAAAGAACCATTAAGTTGTAAAAAATGCACAGTAAGCCTTAATTATATTTAATAAAATTTATGCCAAACTACATAAAAGGCTTTGAAGAGCCAATAATTGAGAATGAGAAATCAAATGATTCGAATTGCTTAATGATAAAGCATTCTTAAAAATACTATATAAACTAGTGATAATGGGAATCAACTCTACCATTACTGTTGCCTTATTCAGGGGTTGCATTATAAAACAACAAAATGCTTGTTAAAAGGCTGCAGTGGCGACATCTATATCTCGCGACACAAAACGTTTAGCCACCCCAACTAAGTGGTTGCTACGGGTAGGATAGGCAGCGCAGCGTAACGGATCCATATGTGTCACTTTCATCTAATAACTATTATAACAACCTTGAATGTAAGAACTACGTATTCGCGATTTATACTCATGATTAATAACTAACGGGACTTATCGCGTAAGTTTTTATATAATAAAATTACCTTTATTAACCCTTACGTTAATAAAGGTAAGTTTATTATATAAAAACTTACGCAATAAGTCCCGTTAGTTATTAATCATATGTATGTATGAATAAATGAATATTTGGTAGTACTATTAGTGGTTTAGAATTAAAATAATACATTTGAAATTTGATTTGATTGAACTTTTCTTGTATATCTGCTTATGAATCACGACCATTATACCGTAGGATATAGTCAGAGATTACAATGCAATACCTATTGAAAACACATTGGTGAGAAGGTGATAAGTAATAAGCAATAATCGTAATTATTTGATGCTTTCTTCACAGCTTTATTCTGTGCATAGTTAAGAAAGTGACAGTATACATATGTATGACATACGTTTGCTTATTGTCTGCAGATATTCTTGGCATTTCTTCTCTGCAGATTTTTATATATGAAATGCCAATAGTTTTAGTAGTTTGAATGGATATATTCTAAACTATTATGAATATACATACATACACATCACGCCTGATTCCCTGTAAAGGAGTAGGCAGAGATCACGGATCCCCATTTGTCGCCATCCTGACAGACCACTTTCGCTTCATTGACACTCATACACCTTCGGTGGTTATATGTACTTATAACATTTAATTGTAATTGTTAATAAGCATTTAATGAACAGGTAAGAGTCAGTGCTTGTAAATGGCAACATAACTTACCATCAGTCACATTGAGTACTGACTATCTAGTCAACACATGGGTTCGAGCTGTCCATAGAATAACTACCTTCGCAATTGCGGATATGGACACCTGAACCTCTGACTACCCCGCAAGGGTTAATGGTCACTAATACTCGCCTTAACTCTCGCTACGTGATCTATGCGGTGTCCAATCTACGAGGCATGAAGCGAAACTTGTATAATTAAAGAGCCAACAGTTACGACTTGTAAACTTGTTTCAGATACTTGTAACTTTATAGCTGAGACAGAGGCTTCTGTATGATTAATTCCCCACTATCCCATGCTAGTCTAGGACGTACAAAGAAAGCTAACTAGCTGCCGTTCTTTCTGGCATGTCGTAGACTAATAGTCTGGGACGTAAAAAAATCTAACTAGCTGCCGTTCTTCCCGACATGTCGTAGACTAAGGGTCTAGGGATAAATGGGATCTATTACCTAAGAGATGGGCTAGGAACCGATCACCAATATTCAAAAATGACGTCGCAACCCCAAAATTCATGCTAAAAGTGATCTAGGAGATATCTCCGGAATTACGTCCACCCAGAAAGGGATTAAAGGACGTGAATGTATATGTATGTATTTTGATATCAGGTATAGGAGGTGAATAAACGATTGGGGTAAATGGGATCTATTCGGTGATGGGCTAGCAACCTATCTTCTATGTTGAATATAAATGTCATTACAACATCGATAATATTACTAAAACTAACCAGTGAAACATTTCATCTCCGAGGTTCTGTCCACTGTGAATGGGATTAAAGGACGTGAATATATGTATGAGATCTCCATTTACACCTCTGTAGGAAGATAGTCATTATGTGTACATATAGTCAGACTATACCCTTTCCGAGACGTGGCGAGTCAAGAGTTGTTCGGAGACATTTTGAATATTATTACGGCAAGGTTCCCGAGTGGGGTAGGCTGAGAGGCATCGTTAAGGGATCGCACGTTCGGTAGCACTGTGGCGAGTTTAAGAACGGGGTGGGCAGAGATAAAGGGTTGTATAAAGTACTAATAAATATTAAAATATTTTAAGTTGTGAAACGAAATGCCAAAATATATATTAAAATTGCTACTGCTATTTTATTAACATTTTAATATTATATATTTAGGACACAATTACACCAACTACTCAACTAGCCCTTTGGTAAGTTCATTGAAAAATTGTGTTAAGTCAACGTATATTTAAGACTTTATTATCAACTATCTTTATTATAAACTAGCGACCCGCTCCGGCTTCACACAGGTATGAAATATATAGCCTACTCCACTATTTAATGGATGTTATTCTACATATAAACCTTCCTCTTGAATCACTCTATCTATTAAAAAAACCACATCAAAATCCGTTGCGTAGTTTCAAAGATTTAAGCATACAAAGGGACATAGGGACAAAGAAAGCGACTTTGTTTTATACTATGTAGTGATAGAGAAATAAATGTATAGTATATATAATCAACAACAACTTTTATAATTAATTGTTTTCTTTTGGTATTAAAAGTGAGAAAAAGTTTATTACCAAAACGTATAATAATAGCACTTTATTCATTACTAAAAGAAAAATCTATTGTTGGTTACTTACAGTTCGTATCTTAAATTAATATATTTGTATAAAAATGAACGTTTATATTGCTTTTAAACATCACTGTAAATTTTTTGTGATATTAGTAAAAATATTTATAAGATTTTGATTAATTTTAAGTGAAGAACACCCTGTATGACACTGTAGTCTTCTCCAGTAAACTTAACAGTTTCAGGCTCGGATCCTGTCTAGACCAAACATTCCAATTTATTATTTATTTAGAGATTTCACACGTTACTAGATAGAGCAAGTGATCATGAATATTTTTTTTACCTTCCTATCACCACATATTCGTACCAATACTGGAAAACTTGAAAATTCATTAAAATCAATATATACGATCGGCGGTTATAGATAGAAATTTCAATTTAAACAATATAAGAATATTGAGTTCTTACTTCTTGATATGAACGCTATGATATCATAATATACTCGTAGTGATACATACATTTAGAAACAAAGACAAACAAACGGGTTCACGATCATTAACCCTTGCTGGGTAGTCAGAGGTTCAGGTATCCATCTCCGCAATCGCGGAGGTAGTAATTCTATGGGCACCTTGAACCCACGTATTGACCAGATAGTCAATACTCAATGTGACAGGTGGTAAGCCATGTGACAATTTACAAGAACTAACTATCACCTATTCGGGGAACAGTTAGGTTTCTTCACGATGTTTTCCCGCACAGTAGTAATTAAATTAAGAAACAATAATTAAAATATACTCATAATATGTCGGTCTCTATGTAACTGCTTGTACTAAATAAGAATACTATATATGAGAGTAGTGTGTATTCCACTAAGTATTCATCGTACTTATTCAAAAATATCGAATAAAATTAATTTTTTGGATAAAATTACACCGTTTAGCTAAAAGTCATAAACAACTAACTTCGAAAATGTTACCTCTTCCGCACATGTAAAGCAACGTAGCGCCACCTAGCTATCGTAAATGGGAATTTTAGGGTTACTTAGACACTGACCAATGTTTTGATAAATATTTTATTCAGGTCAACTTAAAACGTAAAATAAACGTTTTTATTAATATAATTTTATGAGTACTACTTTGGTAAACCTTTTTGTTAATGTTTGGGTGGCTATTATATACAAACAATTTCTTAGTTACATAAATATTTGTAAGGTTTCAATCCTATAAATAGAACATTATATAATGTTTAACAGACAATGATAACGAATGCCACGATTCATGAAAATAATATTTTATGTTGTTTTATTAAAAATAATATGCCGAAAATTATGAACATAATCAGCAATGTATCAAGTTGGACTCGAAGACAGATCTTTATATTTCCATCCGATGTAGTACAGAGTAATCTCTAACTCTAACTTACATAACTATACGTATGCATGAATTACAAAATATGCATGAAAACAAATCATATATGAGAAAATTTATACTTTATAAATTAATAAGTGAGGTTAGCAATAGATTTGTTAGTTTCATTCAAGATAGCAATCTCTGCCTATCCCGACAGTGTACTAGAGGTGTGAATATATGTATGTACGCGTGCATTTTTTAAGTAATGATAAATTCTACATTTGTGGTAGTAGTATAAGCGATTCATTATGGCTCAGTGAGGTGGGTCTTAGCTACGAGATATTTAATAGAGTCTTAGATGTGTCTATTTGCAAAAAACGATGACACCGTCATAAGGGAAAATAAATATAGTCATCCCGTTCTAGACTGGGACGTAAAAAGAATTCCAACGAACCGTTCTTACCGGTTTATTATTTTACGTGACTGACAGACTAGAGGTCAGGTCGACGAGTCAAGACTAAATATTGAGCGATGGGTTAGCAATCTGTCACCAATGTTCTTAATAAATACCATTAATACCCTAAAATGAATGCTATTAAAGTTCCTTGTTGGGAAAATGTGATAGTCAGTACTTTAAAATGGCGACACGTCTCACTATTTGTCCCATTAGATACTGTCTATTTGGTGGGCGCTAGAATTCTTTTCAGCTGAGTTGGACAGATGAATCTCGTTACCCGTGAGGGTTAATGATTGTGAAAGTGTTTGTTTTCTGATCTATGATTGTTACTTACGTAATTAACAGCGATTCGGCGATACGCTTCACTACCTATCACGTTGGGTCTATCTAGTGAAACGTGGGTTTCAAGTGACCCATACCTAACATGGCTTTGAAATTTCGGAGATGGATACTCAAGCCTCCGACCACCCTGCCACAATAAAAAAGGGAGTGTGTATACACAAGTCGTGAAGCTTATGTATGTTTAAACCACAATTACCACATAACATATACATTACAACATTTAAGTGAGACCCTTTCAACAAATGTGCCTTTTGCCATCCTTAGGCACTCGAAGTCGGCGCTGTGACTATTTCCTTTGATGTGGCTTGCAAAAGGGTTATGAGGGGATGAATGTTTACGAATGTAAAATGCTAAATATACTGTAGATGTAACACATGTTCTGGTAGGCAGGTATTTGACTAGCATTGCAGCTGTATTTTAAAAAGTGTTGAGTAAGTCAGGTGTATTAAATGAGTATTTTTTGCAAAATAGCAGCTATTACGAATATTTGTGTATTTTTATTTTCTACGAAGATAGACACATGAATCTCTTTACCCGTAAGAGTTAATGATTGTGAAAGTGTTTGTAATCTGTTCTATAATTGTGACGTACGTATGAACACTTCCTACCACTGCCAGTGATTTGGCAGATATATTGTATTTGTAAATATATTTAGCTTTAAGATTTTATTTTATAATTATTAGTTTGTTTAGTGCAATTAGTTTGATGTATTACTTCATGTATATAAAATTTATATGTCTTAGATTAAAATAATGGAACTGAAAATGTAAATATTTGTCTAAGTGTGTCTAATGTTAAATATAAGGCTAAGTATGTCTAATGATGCACTGAAATCTATGAAGACATATTAATAATGAACACACATTAATAAATACGGGATCACCACCGTAGTTAAGTATTTATGTTTTAAAAATGTACTAGACTGAAAGTTGTGAAGTAAATAGAGATTTCTTATCTCATTCATTATAACTATATGTACTAGCATCAAATACAAAAAACCACTTGTTATATTCCATTAAAATACCAGCACATAACTTTACTACTCCTAAACTCCACAACACAATTTGTAAGGGCGTGTTACAACCTACCTGCCGTTAGATTAGGGCGCGTCCACCGGAGATTGATCCTTTAAAGCCCCGACTCTGTTAGGGAGATATAATAGCCTTTAGCCAGTATTGAGGGCCTGTATTGACTATCACGATAATCTGTTTATGCTACGGATTGCTTGTTCGTAGTATGGGAATGCGTGTATCAAAATATGTTTTGTTTACACTAAATAGCTAATATAGAATAAATCGATAATATGTATATTACATATGGAATGAAGCATTCAAATCTGCCCACCTATCTTAACATACATACATACCCTTCACGACTTGTGTATACACACTCCCTTTTTTATTATGGCGGGGTAGTCAGAAGCTTGAATGCCCATCTCCGAAATTTCGTAGGCATGTGAAGTATGGGTCTTTCGAAGCCCGCGTGTTACTTGATAGACAGCACCCAACGTGATAGGTAGGAAACCGTTTCGCCGTATATAGGCATTGACTATTACCTATCCTGCGGGATAGGCAGGTTTCCTCACGATGTTTTCCCTCACCGTTAGCGACTGTAAATTATGTACGTAAATGAAAAACACATATTTAAATTTCATTCATTGGTACATACCAGAGTCGGGATTCGAACCTAGGACCTTTCTCATACGAAGTCAGAGGTCTTACCCACTAGGCTACAGCCGCTCAAAGAAAACCTAAACGCTATCTTAAAGAAAACCTAACATAACATTACATTTAATATGTAACTCATCACTCAAGACTAACTACCAAAAGAACGATAGTACTGAAACTATGTTATCCCGTTTCCCGCAAAAGGGATGTTATAAATAACTTCAGCCATAATCTTATCTGCTCGTTGATTTATCGATCTGTCTGTGATTTATGGAGCAGGAACGTGCCGTCGCAAACAAAACGTTGAAGCTACACTACTGTTTAGTTGTTACTAAATGGTGAGGTTTTGTAATAATAATATAATAATAATATTTAGGACACTATTACACCTATTCAACTAGCCCCATGGTAAGTTCATTTAAGGCTTGTGTTAAGGGTACTAATCAACGTATATTTAGGAAATATATTCATATTATGTATAGCATATATAATCAATGACCAGACTGGTAAGCAGAAGAAAAGGGTAGTTCTTAACTCTGTCTCTACCAAGAATCGAACCCGGGACCTCACGATAAGTGTGCAGGCGGCTAACCGATCTCGCTACGGAGGTCGTCAAATATAGTAAATAAAGAGACAAACGACAAATGCGTTCACGACCATTAACTCTTGCGGAGTAGTCAGGGGTTCAGGTGTCCATCTCTGCAATTGCGAAGGTAGTAATTCTATGGCTATTTCAAACCCACGTGTTGAGCAGATTCTCAGTACTCAATGTGACAGGTGGCAAACCATGTCGCCATTTACAAGCATTAACTATTGTAAGTTCGGAGAACAGGTAAGTTTCCTCACGATGTTTTCCCTCACCGTAGTATATCGACGCTTTTCATAAATATATTTTTATTACGAAATTGTACATGCTTAAACGGGATTTTAACCCTATACCCACTGATACAGAGTCAAGCCCCAAACAACTGAGCTACGTCGCATTAATAAATATTAAAAAAAAAAGTATAAATAAATAGTAAGTAAATACACATATATTACTCCAACATGCTTACTAGCAACAAAGTTGATTATGTCATTAATTTTCCTGCCAACTTTCCTCAACATAACGTGTTTAGGAAACACTTATCCCCTATCGTAACACCCTTCCATATTTCACTTTCACGGAACATAAAAACTAGCATTTGTTCCCCTTATAACAAATGTTGTTATTAGGGTCAAGCACCCCATTTGGGATGATGTTTGTATATCACGCATGATGTAGCCGATGGGGTGGAATACATGATAATGTGAAGCGAGTGTAGGTAAAGAGAGATAGGTTCTAGGTTCGGTGCTTGCTGGGTGTACCTTATTTATTAAGTAGAGCACGTTTCACAAAGAATACTTAAATAATCAAAACGGAATGTTATCTAAGAATAATAAAAATCTTTTATTTTATAAATAAAATTGAATAGCAATAAATGTACTTTGTAATATTTATTAGGACACTATTACACCAATTGAACTAGCCCTTTCCTAAGTACATTTAAGAATTGTATTAAGTTGTACTAGTCACCGTATATTTAACAAATATATAGTTATAAATATATTAGTCATAGTTAATAAGGAGAAAGTGGTTTCTCAGGGTCGGGTTGGATGGGGATCTGTGATCTCTGCCATCTCCTCTACAGGGAAATGGGCGTTATGTTTATATATGTATGTTTTGAGTGATAGGCGATATGAACATCTTAGTATCCATATGACATCACAACCCTAATATTTCACTTTAAAGAGAACAAGATATATCTCCATAATTCTTTTCGTCCCAAAAGGGATTAATCATTGTAAAAACAAAGACAAACGCGATCACGACCATTAACCCTTGCGGGGTAGTCAGAAGTTCAGGTGTCCATATCCGCAATTACGAAAGTAGTAGTTCTATGGCCACCTTGAACCCATGTCTTGACTAGATAGTCAGTACTCAATGTGACAGGTGGTAAGCCGTGTCGCCATTCACTAGCAACTATTTATTACCTGTTCAGGGAACAGGTAGGCTTCCTCACGATGTGTCACCAATGTAAAAGTATGTAAAGAGATGTGTACCTGTCATTTAGTTGCACAGACGTATATTTTTGTTCTCTGTAGTAAATAATTTCTAATTCAGTTTATTTTAGTTAAAGTTAAGTGTGTATAGTGTAGTTTAATAGCCCTTAAAAAATCATTCAGACTAACTATTGTTGTGATTCCTAAAGTGTTTTGTGGTGTAAGTGATTACCTAATAAAGATATTGACGTGGTGTAGAATCTTATCACATTGACCTTGAAATTTATGTCAACTAGTTGGAGCGCTGCTATTGGTCAATGCAACTTCTTAATAAATTGATTTAAGTTACGCGGGATATTCAAAACTTCTAAAATTGATACTTTAAAATAAAATTTAATAAGATACAAATTTTAAAAGATATTGAGAACTTTTTAAATATGAAGTGCAAGGCGTGTCTAAAAGTCGTCAAACAAGATGAGTTGCTACGCTGTGGCGGTTGTAAAGACTGCTACCATTACTCCTGTCTGAACATTACGACGCGGGACTTTGACGCAAATTCGCGGCTTCTGGGATACAAGTGGAGGTGTGAGCGCTGTGCTGGTGTTACCCGTAGGAAGGGTGATGATACCCCCGTTCGCGCTGCTAATAGCCTTCCGCTGGACGAGTGCGCCGTGACGGGTTCTCCTCCTTCGTGCGCAGCTGGTGGCGATGGTGTGTTGGTCGCGAGTGCTGCCCGCGCCGTTTTAACTATGGACGGCATTGGTCAGTTGTTTGACGAGAAATTGACGAGCATTAGGCAGGCCGTTATGGGTGATTTGGAGGCCAGGATGGAGCGTGTGATGACAACCGTCAAGTCGGAGCTCCGATCCGTTGTGGACACTTTCCGGGAGGAGTTGAGGGCCATCACTGGTAGTGTCTCTGCTCTTGAGGAACGGGTGCGTCGTCTGGAGACAGCGAGCGGGACGACTGATTCTAGCCCAAACAAGGATCTCCTGGAGGCTGTTACCCAGCTGAAGTCAGATCTGAATGAAAGAGATCAGCAGCTCCTAGGAAACGACGTGGAGATATCGGGTGTTCCTGAGTTTGACGGCGAGCTATGTGAGAGCGTGGTGGCTTCAATCGCTGCTAAGCTCGATGTCAAGCTTGACGAGCGCGACGTCGTGTGTTGCATGCGCGTGGGCCCCCGGCGTGTGGCCGCTCTTTCGTCGGACGGGCCTCGTGTGCGCCCTCGCCCCTTGGTGGTGCGCCTGGCGCGGCGTGCGACAAGGGACCAGCTCCTGCGTAGCGCCCGCGTGCGGCGCGGTGCTACCACGGCCGAAGTGATGGGTTTGCATACGCATGAGCCTGTTCGTTTCTATGTAAACGAACGACTTACGAGGCTTAACCGCAGCGTGCTGGGCAGGGCCCGAGAGTTGGCTCGGGTGCATGGCTGGAGGCATGTGTGGTCGCGCGATGGGTTGGTCTTCGCGAGGAAGGTCGATGGATCGCAGGTGTTCCGCTTGCGCACTGTGGCGGACTGCGATCGGGTTTTTGGGGTCTCGACGCAGTTGGCCCAGTAGTAGTTTGTAGTGTCAACTTAATTTTAGATTTTATTATAGTAGTTTTACTAGTAGCTCATAGTAATTTGTTTTTAATTTGTTATGCTTTGTACATTTCATCATTACTTAATGCTTATTGCTGTTGCTTAAGCCATTATAATTTAGTGCCTGCGTCATTATTGTGCCTGTTGAGGATATATTATGCATATCATGTATTATATTATACTAACAACATTTATGCTTCGCTTACATTCATTATTTATTCTCATTTCAATCATCATGCATCATTATTTGCTATATGCCGTTTCCACATTTGCTTTTTAATAGTTTTATGCAGAGTGCTTTATATTACAAATGTTTAATAAAAACCTAAAAATTTGTTTCCTTAATGCAGGATCGCTGGGTACCGGTCACGACGATTTCATCGGCACCTTTGTGCGTTTGGCTCCTGATTTGGTCGCCGTGAATGAAACGTGGCTGAGGGAGGGCGGGGAGTCGCGCGCGCCGCGGCTGCCTGGCTATCGTCTGCGCCATGTGCCTCGTCCGGCTGCGGTCAGGGCGCGCGGTGGTGGCGTCGCCTTTTACGTGCGCCAGGGTCTCCGCGTGCGCTCGCTTCCCGTCCCTCCGGTATCGACTGCGGTTGAGCAAATGTGGCTCTCCGTTCGAGTGGCACATGCTAATATTGCGGTTGGTACCGCCTATAGGCCGCCCTGGCTCTGCGCAGAGACGTTTCTGGAAGCTGTTGCCGATAGCATCACATCGTTTTTAAAATATGATAAAGTTATCCTTTTAGGAGATTTTAATATAAACTTATTAGTTACGCAACATCCTCTCTCTCTCTTGTTGAATCGTTTTTTGTCACAAGTGGGTCTTACTAACATCATTACTGAGCCAACTCATTTCACATCGCATTCTGCAACTCTAATTGATCTTGTTTGCACAAATGCAGCAGTTGTGAGTAAATCGGTTGATCATATCCCATCATTAGGCGGTCATGCAGTTTTATCAGTTACATTCCATCTAAAGCGCCCTAAGCCATTTGCGAAAACACTTTGCAGGCGTTGTATCAAGTCGATAAATGTTGATGCGTTGGACTGTATGCTTGGTGCAGTGGACTGGTCGGGGATGGGGCAATTGTCTGATGTCAATGCTCTAGTTGCTACTTACACTGATGCACTTTTGACTATATTTAATGTTTTGTCACCTGTTTGTAAAATTACTTTTAAGGAAAGGCGCCCTCCATGGCTAACGGGGACTGTCATTGATATGATGCGTTTGCGGGATAGGATTTATAAGAAAAGCCGTAGGTTGTCCTGTCCAATTCTGCGAGCTGAGTATCTGTCCATGAAGCGTCATGTCAGGGTCAGTTTGGAAACTGAAAAGAGGGCTTACTTTAATGAATATATTAATGAACACATAAAAAATTCTTGCAAGCTGTGGTCTAATCTAAGAGTAGTTTTGCCTAGTAAGGAATTCAATGTTTTGCCAGATATCGTGTGTGACCCAGATGTGTTGAATCAACACTTTCTTAATGTCCCTTACACTAATTCAAGTCCAGTAGAATATCAAAACTATATTGATTCATTGCAGTTGTATCCTCAATCATTCCACCTTCATAATATCAGTGATATTGATATATATAAGATAGTGAGGTCTATTTCATCAAATGCAGAGGGTAGTGATGGCCTGACAATGGATATGGTTGTCCTGACTCTTCCAGCGACATTGTGTGTCATTAGGGCTATCGTCAACAGATCCTTGGAGACCTCAACCTTTCCCTCAAAGTGGAAGGTTGCCTTGATTAAGGCTCTACCTAAGAAAACTAGCATCTCTTCCTTGAGTGATCTAAGGCCTATCAGCATACTACCTTGTTTGTCAAAGGTGCTTGAGAGGCATGTTTATGCCCAAACTATGGCCTATTGCGAGGCTGCTGGTATCCTCCCAGTGCACCAATCTGGTTTTCGCAGGGGTTTTAGTACTGCCACTGCTTTGCTAGACGTTGTGGATGGCCTCATTACGAACAGGGATGAGGGGTTTGGGTCCTTCCTGGTTCTCTTAGATTTCTCTCGTGCGTTTGATTCTCTGAACATTGAACTTTTGCTTTGTAAACTGCGTTGCTATGGGTTTGATAATGCTGCCACTGCTTGGTTCGCGAGCTACCTGCGCGCAAGAACACAGACCACTGTAATTGAAGAATGCACAGGTGTACGGAGATCGTCTTGCCCAATGGAGGTTACTAGAGGTGTGCCTCAGGGGTCCATTCTGGGCCCCTTGTTGTTTCTGTTGTACACTGCTGATTTAGTCAAGACTATAAGGCATTGTAGGTACCACCTTTATGCAGATGATCTCCAGTTGTATGTTGGGTGCAAGGGTGGATGTCCACAGCGTGCAGTGTTTGAGCTGGATGAGGACTTGGGTCGGATTTCTGAATGGGCTGAGTTGAACTCTCTGGTGCTTAACCCAGAGAAGTCTAAGTATCTGTTGGTTGGCACTAGGCGACAGATTCAGTCCATTGAGAGATCTAATCCAAGTATCTGTTTGAATGGGGTTCCTCTTCAGAGGGAGTATTTGGTCAGGAACCTGGGTGTTCTTATGTCTCCCTCATTGAATTTTGAGGAGCATGTGGCAGTTTTGGCACGTAATTGCCTTTATAGGCTTAAGCTTCTGTATAGTATAAGAAAGTATATTAGTGTTAATGTTCGTGTTCGTTTATGTGAAACCTTAGTTTTATCTAAAATTAATTATTGTTTAAATGTGTTTGGATCCTGTCTTCGAAAGAAATGTTTTAAAGTTTTGCAACGTGTACAAAACGCTTGTGCACGATACTGTTTTAATATACCTCCAAGGAATCATGTAACACCTTATATTAATTCAGCAAATATGTTAAAAATGGAGGCAAGGTATAGATTTCATTTTGCAGTTTTGTTGTTTGGTGTTGTGAGGAGTGGTAAACCTGAATATCTGTATGAAAAGCTCACCTGGCGACAGGCTCGGCGAGCTGAAGGACTTCGAAGCATGTGCCCTCCACTCATTATGCCAAAATACAGATCAGCTGGTTTTTCTGGCTCATTTAAATTCATGTCCTGCAAAATTTTTAATGATCTTCCTCCGCCTATTAGGAATTCCGTTTCCATGGGCACTTTCCGGAAGAAATGTTTCGAGTTTATCCTTGCTCAACAAAAAACTGGTGTATAGCATGATATATGGTAAAATTTTAGTTGTTTTTCATGTTATGTTAGTCAGTTGTATTTCAAATTGTTAGTTAGGTTTTTGGCGTATATTTTCAAATTCACTTTTGTTTTGTTATTGGTTTGGCTACAATTGGTGGGACAATTATGACACAACCAAGTATCAAGCATTGCAAACTTTTTGTTTTAATTATTTATTTTATTTTTTCTCTTCTGCTTTATGTATACACTATATGCATTTTAACCCGTTCACATATTATTATTATTTCTTTTTTACTCATTTATTTATTTACAATACAGGTAGAGATCCCGCCACATACGGTGGCAGTAGCCAAACTTGGAACTAAATTTGACGTTACCGCCATTGCGTGTTATTTTGTATGAAAGGTAAATTTAGTATTACCAGCGTTGTGTTTTTTGCCCACTCTTTGTAATTTTTATGTTTGTTAAGGGTGATTATAATAAATTGATTTCCGGAGTTTCTTGTTAGTTCTTCTCCAAGCTAGGGTCTCCGCTGATCTAACCTCGGTAAAAAATATGTAAAGACAATGCTCAGTGCCATGTTTGAAATAATAGTTTTAAGAGATTCGCGATTTATACTCATGATATAAGATATAAAGGTGTGTATAAGATTGATTGCAGCTGTGGGAAATCCTACGTCGAACACACTAAACGGTCTATTGCGGACAGAGTGAAGGAACACATAATATATGTAATATATAATAAGAAGGATAAGTCCCGTTAATTATTAAACATGTTTGAAATAGTTTAATAAACATATTTTGACTTTGATATATTAATTTGTTTTATTTGAGTTTATAGCTCTGCAACCAAAGACCGTTACAAATGAAACCTATAATGTATCGAGCCGTATGGCACAGTGAGTGCTAGTTTTGGCGTGTTTACTGGTAACACTGAATTACGCGACTGTGGCGACGCCTCCAACTGCCACCTTATGTGGCGGGATCTCTACGCATTTTTTAAGGGTCTATCAGAATATCAGGGTTGATTGTGTGTCATTTCACACTTCAACCATACACTGAGATGGGTCCATTTCGCACAGGCACATATTTGACAATTTAAGATAGGTTAGTTTTAAGTTTTTTTGTTAAATGTTCTTGTCATTTATTGTGCTTTTGTGAATAAAGGTTTATTATTATTATTATTATTATAAACATAAAATTACTTGTAAACAGATTACGTAACTATTTGTCCTCTTGTTCTAGAATGCATGTTCTCTACTTTATTCAGGAGGTGCACCTGTGAGGCGCGTGTGACAACTGCCTTCAATTATTAAAGGCTACGGCGATGCAGAGGCTGTAAGGTACAGACTGTAAGAGGCAGTAGACTAGCTGTGTAAAGGAATTACTTACATTAGAAATCCTTAATAAATAGGAAAATAATAAAAAATCATTTCAGGGCCAAATATATACATTACATAATATATGAAAGAAGTAGCTCTTTACTCGTCGAGACCTCTTTCGTTACTTGTATGTTACTTTTCACCGTGTATTATTAGTAAATCTAAAAACAATATGACACATTAATTAGTTTATGATTTTTTTGCCACCATTAGGTAGGGCGAAACAAACCAAATTTGCAAATTAAACTCAGATATAATAATAATTTTCAATCAAGACTCAAAATTATTAATAACATAAAAAGAATATCTGGAATTTAACCTTAACATAACATACGCTTCACGCTTGTCTATACACACTCCCTTTTTATTATGGCGGGGTAGTCAGAGGATTGAGTGTCTATCTCCGAAATTTCGAAGGCATGCTTGGTAAGAGCCACTTCAAGACCGCGTTTCACTTACATAGCCGAACGTTATAGATAGTGAACCTTATCGCCGTATACAAACACTGGCTACCTATCCCGAGGCATAGACAGGTTCATCGATGTTTTAGAGAAGTTACCCTTCTGCTCACGTATCTGTAGCTTTAGGAGCAGGTTTGAGTGTCACACGTATGCGGAGACACGATCCCCTGAGCTACATACACGGCCTCTGCGGACAAATAATGCAGAGCTGAGTAGTACCGGCTATGCTTAAACTATACATGGAAGAACTACATGGGTTCTACAATGATGGCGAGTTTAATCTCGTAAAGATCTGGTATGTATAAATGTATCCCGTGATTATGAATATAATGAAAGAAAGAAAAACATTTATTCACTGCTATACATACACATTTTAACATAATACTATTTATACACACTTTGATACAACAACAATACTCGTACATATAAGGAGTAGGCACAGTATTTGATGCAGCTAAGCAACATCACTGATCCTCCGACAGCACCCAAACCTAATAAATTAATTAATAATAAATATAATAATATACTAATTAATTAATAATATATAATAAATTGTATCATCCCATGATTATGAATGTATACAAGGATAAAAAGTGGGTGCATTGGCAGATCGGTTACGTAGGGGCCGGCCCAACATGAAATATGAGAGTCGGATAGACGCCATATTGAAAAGGGTGATATTAGAAGTACCTATAACCTCCGAGTGTGTATGAGGTGGTGTTTGACTGGCAATGAAGCAAAAGTGGTTTGTCAGGATCGGGATACTGAGGATTTTGTGATCTTAGGCTACCCCTTTACATGGAAACGGGCGTGATGTGTTTTGTACGTGTTTATATAAGTCATGATGCTGCAACTTGCATAGCAGTCAAATGGCTTATAGTTCGCTAAGCCAGGCTTTGGTAGCTCAGTTGACAGTTTGGGATTAACTCTGTCATGAGTTAAGTGACTGACGCTGCATTTAAATTGGTCAAATAAAGTTAAACTGAACAAAGTTGTCTATGGTTTGTCAACAAAGTCAGCAGCTCAGTTAAACATGACAATAAAAATATTTAAAAAAATAAAAATTTTATTCTAACCACGTGTCAAACTAATACATTTTATAACAATTAATAAAAAAAACTTGTTAATTAACCACTTAGTATATAAACAGATCATAGCAAAGTATCTATTTATCAAATGTATGTAATATAGCAAATAAAAAGGGTACAAATCGTGAGTTTTTAAAAATAACAGATGTTTAATATTCAATGAATATTGTGTTCGATATAGCCAAACTTTATCTGAACTTTCAAGATGGACTCGTGAACCTTTGAATAGATGTAGTATCGAAGCAATGCGTCATCTTTATAATAATAATATATAAGAATACTATTTGGGACATTTTGACACTAATAGACAAGATATAAAGATAAATGCATATCCGTACATAGCATAAAACAATGTCGCTTTCTTTGTCCCTATGTCCCTTTGTATGCTTAAATCTTTGAAACTACGCAACGGATTTTTATGCGGTTTTTTTAATACATAGAGTGATTCAAGAGGAAGGTTCATATGTATAATCACATCCATTAAATAGTGGAGTAGGCTATATATTTTATACCCGTGCAAAGCCGGAGCGGGTCACTAGTATAGTATATATAATTATAGTCTGGCTAACGAAAGTAGATACTGGATTATTTGGCAAACTTTTTATATGACAACACTAAAGTGTTCCTACCATCAGTTATTTACCCCACAATTTGGGGTATTTTAAGCAGAAAGTACTTAGAAACAATTAATTCCAAAAAAGCATTTTTAAAACAAACACATTTTATAAAATGAGTGTTAAAATTTCATACGTCTGCTAAAATTGTGTTAATCTAAAATAAGTTTCGTATGTACGTGTTGGATCATTTCAAGAGCTACAGTAAGCATTACTTTGGTCTAATAAATAGCTTAAGTAATTGGGTACACTATATCTTTACTAATAAAGTAGAGAAAAACTTGGCAATTTTATTTTAAAGAAAATTAATTTGTATCTGTTTTCCGAAAAATTTGGTAAAATCAGAATCAGTGTATGGTATTCCTATTTCTGACGCTGAAGATGACATGTTGTTGATGTTTCTTTATGGTTGACTTGCGTATAGTTAGAGTACCCGCCACATAAGGTGGCAGTTGGAGGCGTCGCCACAGTCGCGTTATCCAGTGTTGCCAGTAAACACGCCAAAACTAGCACTCACTGTGCCATACGGCTCGATACATTATATTGAGGTTTCATTTGTAACGATCTTTGGTTGCATCGCTATAAACTCAAATAAAACAAATTAATATACCAAAGTCAAAAGTCAAAATATTTTTATTCAAAATAAGCCCTATCATAAGCTCTCTTTGAAAGTTATTTTATGATCTAAGTACAAATTAAAAAAACTATATATTGACAAAAGGAATATATATGAGTGAAGTGGAAGGGCGGTTACGTAGGGGCCGGCCTAATAAGACATATATGTAACAGTCAGATAGACGCTATATTGAAAAAAGGTGACGTTAGGAGTACCTATAACCGCCGAGAGTGTATTAGAGAATGTATGAATGTCAATGAAGCGAAAGTGGTCTGTCAGGATCGGGACAAATGGGGATCCGTGATCTCTGCCTACCCCTCTACGGGGAATCAGGCGTGATGTGTATGTATGTATGTAAAAAAACTATTTCAAACATGGCACTGAGCATTGTCTTTACATATTTTTACCGAGGTTAGTTCACCAACCATTTCGGCTGCTCAAGATGCCACGTCATGAAGACCACGACCGCTCTGATAAGAGTGTAACGATTGAGAAGAAGAAGTTCAGCGGAGACCCTTGGAGAAGAACTAACAAGAAACTCCAGAAATCAATTTATTATAATCACCCTTAACAAACATAAAAATTACAAAGAGTGGGCAAAAAACACAACGCTGGTAATACTAAATTTACCTTTCATACAAAATAACACGCAATGGCGGAAACGTCAAATTTAGTTCCAAGTTTGGCTACTGCCACCTTATGTGGCGGGTACTCTAGGTAAGGTTAGTAGAGTACCCGCCACATAAGGTGGCAGTAGCCAAACTTGGAACTAAATTTGACGTTTCCGCCATTGCGTGTTATTTTGTATGAAAGGTAAATTTAGTATTACCAGCGTTGTGTTTTTTGCCCACTCTTTGTAATTTTTATGTTTGTTAAGGGTGATTATAATAAATTGATTTCTGGAGTTTCTTGTTAGTTCTTCTCCAAGGGTCTCCGCTGAACTTCTTCTTCTCAATCGTTACGCTCTTATCAGAGCGATCGTGGTCTTCATGACGTGGCATCTTGAGCAGCCGAAATGGTTGGTGAACTAACCTCGGTAAAAATATGTAAAGACAATGCTCAGTGCCATGTTTGAAATAGTTTTTTTACATACATACATACACATCACGCCTGATTCCCCGTAGAGGGGTAGGCAGAGATCACGGATCCCCATTTGTCCCGATCCTGACAGACCACTTTCGCTTCATTGACATTCATACATTCTCTAATACACTCTCGGCGGTTATAGGTACTCCTAACGTCACCTTTTTTCAATATAGCGTCTATCTGACTGTTACATATATGTCTTATTAGGCCGGCCCCTACGTAACCGCCCTTCCACTTCACTCATATATATTCCTTTTGTCAATATATAGTTTTTTTAATTTGTACTTAGATCATAAAATAACTTTCAAAGAGAGCTTATGATAGGGCTTATTTTGAATAAAAATATTTTGACTTTTGACTTT